>JACJUY010005332.1:0-35509 GCA_014220935.1 Platorchestia sp. MABIK | reverse complement strand
AATTACCCTTTTGTCAGGGTAATTCGGGAAGGATCTAAGATGGGTTCTCAAAAATGGCTAGCCGGTTTTTTTAACCTCGGCATGCATGAGCGGTTACACTACACTTCACGGATCAGCGGGGCTGCGGGGGTCAGTTGCATGCCGCGGCCCGGAGAGAATGGATGCAAATGAACGTGCGCTCTGGCCAGTAGCTTTCGCATGTGCGATATGGAAGAAAGAACAGGAACGACAAGTGACTCTCGTTACCTGTCTATTTCCTTCATGTATAAGTAATTTACAGTCAATCAAAGACATAACTACCCAACTATGTTTCATACTAATTTCGGGTTAAGCTATCTCATTAACAAGAAACGGTTGATTTACTCGAGATGAATGCTATCTATTTAAAAAAAATTTTACACGGTATTCATTTTTGATTATAGTTTTATTCACTCAAGTACAAATGAAATGGGAGGAATTATTTTATTTGTATATTTTCTATATACGAATAAATAATAAACATGACTTACCTGAGCGACTACTTGACAATGCAAATTTGATGTTGACTGCCGGCTCTCTGCCCCATCATTAAAAAATGACAACATATCATAGCAAGATAGGGTCAGTTGCGGTACATCCTCTGTACCTGCTTCGATTTTTTGTAAATGCTTAACATTTTATTCAGCTTAAAAATACTGTCTCTTCAATGTATGAATTTTTTTTATTAAATCAACTGTCAATGCCTTCACAGGGTCTAGAGATGTTAATGTAGTTTTGCAAGCAAATTCATATAAATTTCTTTCTTTATACGTTGAATTTTTGACGTTTCAGAGTCATTCCTATGCTTTAAATTGATCTCTGAGCTGGAGCACCAGCTCGCGTGGCCAATCACTTATTGTAGAAAGCGCAAGCAATAAACAGAAGTACAATAGAACACTCCCTGATAAAGTGCAACTGCAAACTGGGAGAGCTGTACGTCGGGCGATGACACTGAAATCATGAAATGATGCGTAGTTCACTCCTAACCACGCGCTACAGATGCGTGCTGCACAAGGAGACGCGTCAAAAACCGCACACCGTCGAATTTCATGCAGCACTCGTGCAACGACATGCATGCTTCAAATTTGGGCGAGTTGCGCGGGAGTTGCACGAAAAAACGCATAGTGTAGCCGCTATACCGTGGTAGCCGCGCCTTTAGGAAGGATAAAAATGTATTCGAGCAGTATAGTCGAGTTCCCTAATCTACTACTTGCAACCTAACCAAATCAACCGTAACAACCGCGGAAACGCAGTGAACGTGTCAAGTATATATATATATATATTTATATATGCTTGACACGTTCATAATATATATTTATATATATGATATATATATATATATATTTGTTATATATATATATTTTCAATTTCTTACCTAGATTTATTGGCCGATATATATACATATATATATATATATATAGAAATATCGCAGGGAAATCAAACGTGATATACGACAGTGTACGGATGTACTTGTAATGCTAACAAGATAATGCATTAAATATATAATATATATATTACTATGCTTTGCATTATCTTCTTAGCATTACAAGAACATCCGGACACTGTCGTATAATACTTTTGATTTCCCTGCAATATTTCGACACACAATGAATCAAGGAGCTTTAATAATGTTTTACAATTAATCCGGGAAATTCCACAAGAAATTAATTGCATGATAACATGCAAGTTATGATTGCTGGTAAAATAATCATGCAAATAATTTACTGACGAATGACTTGAAACCTTATAGATAGTTGAATCTGAATTATTTTGCTGTGCTTTACCTGTAGATACATTAAAGAACAAGGAACGTACAGTATTCGTTCAATCGTATAAAGATATAAATTTATGGATATAACAACCCGAAATTCGAATTAATGAATTAATAAACAATTTCAAAGTGTAAAAAGATCTTTTGCTGCACTAAGTTTCAATTTAATTATTATTTCGCCATAGAACTCGAACATCACAATCTTTTTTTTTTTTGGAGAAACTAATAGCGTTTGAGTCGCAGGCTTTCAAATTATTTTTTCAAATGTAACACTGATAAAAAAGAAACTTAAATATTTCCATATCGACCGTGTCGATATCGACGCCTGAACTTTGCACCACTAAGGCTGCCTACACACGGAGCGTTTTTTCGACGCGCGTCTTTTACGACGAGCGTCATAAAAGACGCCGCTACCTACACACGGTGCGTTGTTTTCCGGTTCAGTTGGCAGTGCAGCGACAGCAGTCGAGGAAAAAAGACGTGTGTATTATTTGTCGGAAGGGATATACGTGAGGAAATTACAGATGTTTTGATTGCATACTAAGCGTACAGAACACTCTACAAGAGAAGGAAGAGGAGAATGTGGATGCACCCATTGCTAGCTGTTAATACCAGATATTTCTCCAAATTATTTACTGAACTAAACAAGTTTTTCAACTATTTCCGAATGTCCAAAGATTCGTATGATGAACTGCTGAATCACCTACAACCATCGTTAGAAAAAGACACCAATATGAGACAAGCAATAAAACCTACTGAAAGACTGGGAATTTGAGATGATGCAAATCTGATAAAAGGTGGCTTGATCAATATAAATAAATACACTGATAATAACATTCAGTTCTAAATAGTCTCTAAACCTGAATTTTTCAACAATTTGATCTGTCTCACCAAATTAAAATCAAATTAAAATGTTTTCGAACACAAAATAGCCCTATGATATTGAAAACAAGGGAGTAAAAAATTAAAACGCGACGCTCCGTCTGTGGGTCTCATAGCAAATGCACACCCGCCACTTACTGAGAAGTGTAAACAACGCCTGAACTTAGCAGGAAGACGCCCGACGCTTCAGCGTCACAATGACGGTCGTCTTCTTGACGCCCCGTGTGTGGGACAGCATCTATTAACAGTCAGCTAAAACTGACCGTCGTTTTCGACGCGCGTCGTAAATGACGCGCGTCTAAAAAACGCTCCGTGTGTAGGCAGCCTAACATAAAACACCGCGCCAGCTCTGCTCTGCCCTCCTCCACTGCTGTTTGTCTGGCCCACGGCTGTTTGTCTAAGCATTCCCAGTGAGACGCTCTGGCAGAATGTATGAGCCAATGATTTGATTATGAACGATACCTGCTCAAACATTGACAGCGTAGCGATGTCGGTATCCATGTTCGTGGATGACATGATGGTTGTTCGTTTGCCATTCGTAAAAATTATGGAAATTGAACATTCCATCACGGTTGAAAGTAGCTTCATCCGAGAACAACACCTGTTCTGCGAAATAGGTCTCTTCTAATTCATGATTCAAAAACCACTGCACGAATCGCTCGCGAGGAGCATAATCTGCATGAAGTAGTCCCTGGAGTCTAAAAGTGATACAGATGATAATTATTCAGATTCAATATCCGCCACACTGTAGTGTGGTCTTGAATTCCCATAGATGTTGCTTTGGCATGAGTGCTCGTACGTGGGTTTTGACGGAAATTTTCCAACACACCTTCCTCATGATCTAAATCAAGCTGTCTTGGGCAACCAGCATTCACTCTGTTTACACTGAAACTTCCGTTCTCACACAATCTTTGCTGCAAAGCAGTGAATAATCGATGAACAGGTACCTGTCTGTTGGGGTAACGTTCTTAGTTTTCCATCAGCAGAACCATGGACTAAAGCATCAGCTTCTTTACGCAACAACCAGGAATTCCGAAATCATTGGAAGCTATTCGCAGCAACGGAAAAACAGCTGACGAATCTTAACTTACCCTTGTAGAACCTGCGAAGTTTTCTGGTTATTCTGCCATCTTCCTAAAAATTAAATAAAGGTCAGCAAATCTGACTTTCTCTCCTATCCCTGAACATCAGGAAGATTTCACGGAATAAATCAGCCTCAGAAAATCCGGCTTTATCAGTGATCTACTCTCCGATTGAAAACGGAATAAAACCTCAACCAGACGCAATTTCCTGGTCTCACAGAAAATTACTTAATCGCCCTCAAGAGGCAAGAGACGTAGAAATACATGTCTAAATTACACTCGACAGAAGTTCGCGGTAGAGTCAAGAATGAGGAACTCTACCTTTAATGACGGTTACAAAAGCTGCATTCTTCCCGAGAAAAGGGGCTACCTCAAAAACATAAATTATCCGTTCAAGAAGAACTGAACGAAGATTAAATTACGCACCGATAAACTTGCACATCAATTTGACGGCCTGAAAAAGAATATGGGTTTCCGTCGAAGGAGAAAAATATCCTCCGACCTCACCATCTTCAAGGAAACTATCGACTTTCTCAAAACCTGGATGCAAGAACCCAAGGTCTTTAGCTTCAGCAACTAACTACCCTCAGGTATCCGTAAGACAGGGACAATATAAAAAAAAAGGTGGTACTCGAACAAGGACCATCCATATTATCTATCAGTGGGGCTTAGAACCCAATCAAACTTGCGCAAACATCGACGTTGCTTCTCCAAAAATCATCTATCCTAATTCGAGCGGTATGAGTGACTAGGCCTTCGCACATTTCTGCAGGGTTTCTCTTTACTGCCCAACTTACGTGTTTATATTTTAACTTTCCATCCAGTATTAATTTTTCTTCCTCCGCAGCAATAGTGTTCCACGACTGTCCGTCAGCTGGAGCCTTGTGCATTAAATGTTCTGTGGGCTGGGCTCGTACACAGGCAGCGGTAGTTGCAAGGGGTTAGAGAAGACCACGAGCGGCTGAGCCGCGAGTTGCTAAGGCACGTGCTGCTAGACTGAGGAAGAAGCTGACTCACACACAAGCAGCTGGGCTGCGAGTGTCAAGGTGAGTGCATGTGCGCGTGCAGCTAGCTGCATGTGCGAGTTAATTTAGGTTTTGGACAATAATTATGAACTGCTGTTTGGGTATTTTTAGGCCCTCTTTCTTTAATCAACGCTCATGTATGCGTTTAGGGGTTGTACAAAATATTTTCCACAGATGCATCAAATTATCTTCGCTCGTCATCTAGGGCTTCAGCGATGAGATGGACCACAGGGCCAAAACTTTCGAAGAGCCATTAATGTGCGATTTTTGGAGGTCATAACAGTAATCCAGAACTTTTACTTTCTGGCTGGTTCCATGAATTGACCTGCAGCACACAGGTTAGAGGGTATGAAAAAAAAAATGGAAAGGCAAGTAACACAACAGTACTAGACAAATTCAGTTTTTAATGCGTTTTCCTTTCAAAGCATCTCGCTGATATCAATCAAGATACATTTTGCAACCGAGAGAGCCTCGTTTTCACATTCCTTTGCAACTCCACTTCCATATCAAGCGCATAACAAACTACTTTAACATAATTTTAGAACAAAGAGCACACAAACTTTGGAAAGTGATGACTAGTTATCAAACATCACCAAGAAGAATTTTGTTACGGTGATCCAAAAGTTCAGCACACTACTCCCAGGGCCTTGAACATAAGTATTTGCAGAACTATATTCATGATGTAATTTGAAGCCTTTGAGCTTTGGTTCAGAGTAAGAAGTACAGATAGTTCCGGGAACAAATATTTAATTGATCATCGTACTCACATTGTGGAGCTTGTAGTAGAGGCCACACGCGTTAGACACAGGCTCTCCGCTGGTGTTCCGTCGCATTTATACCACAAAGAACTGGAGTTTAAGGAGTTCACGTCAATCGAAAAATGGTTTCTAGAGGATTGCGTATAAGTGGTCTACATATATATATATATATATATATTCACTCCATACAGAACTACAGCTGAAACCCGCTACGGGGTTTGGTTGCCCAGTGTGTTTGAATGTACCGTAGTATGTACAAAATTTGAATGGAGTGACAATTATAATCTTGAATTGTAATTATAGTATTGATGTTTATTTGATTTTTGATGTTCATATAATGTTGATGTTCATCTTACGTGGTAAAATGGAAAAGCCTGATACTGATTGAATGATGCGACCTCCGGTGCGATATAGTTTGAATACCTGAAGCGCTAGCAAACCCATGTTACTACTACTACAGAACAATCTTTCTTTATAGCCAAGCATTTCCCGAACTGTTGAGCGTTTGCCAAAAATCATCCTGATAGAAGAATGAATCGAGTTTTGGAAATGGATTCTAAGATCCGATGAGAGTAATATTGAACTTTTTGGCTAAAACCAAACTAACCATGTTTGGAGATGAACAAGAAGAGCATATAACCCCCTCCTTACCACCAAGCATGTACGAGGCAGCTCCAGGGTGTGAGACTATTTTATTGACCATCGGGTAGGGTAACTCCACATCATTGACGGGGAAAGTTCCAAATACAGATATTAGAGCAAAAGTTTCTTACGAGTGCAAGAAAATTCTATGTCCTACGCAAGTGGGCCTTATAGCAAGAATGGCTCCAAAGACATGGCAGAATTTACAAAAGAATCGATTGTAAATAAGAAAACAAGTACCCCTCTGTGGCCTAGCTAATTGCCTAACAAATTCCATTGAAAATTAGTTGTGAATATTCAGAACTGCTGTTCACAAAAAATGTGAAAAATGTGATAATTTGAAAATTTCCAGCATGCAAGAATGGAACCAGATTCCACAAACGAAGAGTCAAAAAAGAGTTTCCAGACACAATAATTGTCTCATTTCAAAGAAGGTAATGCCTACTAATTTATAGACTTGATCGGTTTTTAATGTTGGCCAAATACCTTTGTCTCGGACATTTTCTTTCTTCAGTTGCTTTTCTGGCTGTCAGTAACCTGTATTCTACCCTGTTGAAATAATATGGTACATGTATATTCTCTTGACCTGTATCCCCAATCCTAAACCAGCGCTTGATATCAGAAACATCTAAAGTAGAGTTGTGCAAATCCTGAAGTCCAGACACTACACAGAATAATTCACTAAATTTTAACGACTGCCACCCTTTGTAACTTCAAAAGAAAAAACAACAAAACATATTTTAGAAGTAAACGAAAAAAAGATTGAATCTTGTGGGGCGAATAGATAGACGTCACGATGATTAGCTAAGGCCTATGCACCCTAAGGGCACGAGTTTCCAAAACAAAAATAAAACAACAGTATGGCTAATCGTATGTCATAGCTGGTGGGCTCTATGGACCCCAAATCTATCTAGAATTATTGTACCATTGTAGATTTCTAAATTTAGTTCGTGTTTGGCAACGCCTGCCAGAACCGATATAGAAATCTTGTGCTGAAGCAGCCGAGGGGCTTCTTTCTGACATGAAAGATACGCGACGTCGCCAGAGACAGTATCGGTAGCGACGTACTGATGAATTTTACGTCGCAGCTTTCCTTTGCATCGTGAAAAGAAGGAAGGCTGCTGGTGCGGGCTTGCTCGTGGAGGGCAAGATGGTGCGGCTGCGTGGCTTCAGTTGACGCCCTGCATCATAACTTTGCCTGCAACACACCCACAAAATTTATAGGCGAGAGCACAATAAATATCTCACGAGTTCAGCTTTTAACTCAGAGATGCACAAATCTTACAGCACGATACCAAGGGTGAGATACTCTTTTGAAATGATTATCTGAATGAAAAATACATTAGCTCAATGTCATTTGCAAAATACAGATAATATGGCGTGAAATATGTGTAATAACCAGGAATTTTATGATACACGTCCTTAAAAATTTTATACACTCAGAATTTTACAGAATTGTTGCTCACATTACTTCCAGTTATAACACAGCCCAGCTATAAGACAAGGCAATAGAGCAAGGACCGTAAACAGACCAAAATGCGCAACACAATCAATGGACACAGCGCTGACCAACTCACCCTGGATGGGCCGCAGGCACTGCAGCAACTTTTGGTCCTTCAGCTGCTACCACAAAAGAGTTGGCTCCCACAACAGGGTTGGCAGCTGCTATCACAACAGGGTTGGCTCCTGCAAAGCGAAGTTTTCCGTCAAGCTTGTGAAGATTATGGTGCGCTGATTAGCAACTCACTAACCCTGAATTAATTTGTTAAATATATCTTTAGATTTATTCATTTTGCAAAAGTGGTCGAGACAACATTGAGTAGTGCAATAAACTCTGGTATGACAAACTTAGGTCGTCATCAGCAAGACAAAATTTCCCATTCGAGCAGCTTCCTAATTCTGCGGTTCAACCATGCATGTGAACCTACGAATGGCTTGAAAATGTAAACAAAGTATGGAACAGAGATATCATACAAAACAAACCATTGCATGGAGGTCGTTTGCAAGGAACTCAGATTTCATTCATGAGAAAAAACGAAAATGATTGTCAATACAGATCAACATGTCACGATCAGAAAAGACAAAAATTCCTTCGATGCCCCGGTAAATGATCTAGTTATGCATCACACGAGAAACTACTAACAAACGGCAATCACACAGCAACACTGCTCCTCACACTCAAAACAACACCACGACACAACAGTCGTGTGATATGCAACACAAATAAACTAATGAGTTCAATCGGCCATTCAAAGACTGGAAAATTTTCTTGCGAATACCATTTCTCAGATCGGGCAACACCTCCAATATAAGCTGTAGGGTAAACTGAGCACATCACACTTATCACTAGAGAAAATCTGCTGCAAAAGCAGTTAAATAATTTGGTGACTAAAGGTACATATTTTTTTATCAAGGGTATTTACGAATAGAAAGAGTAAAGTTTCACAGCTGTTATGCAAGATGAGCATATTTTCCCATCACTAGAATATTTTCAATACTTGACAAAAGGACAGTACCCACTGTGACCTCGTCTGTGTGCTGCCCCACATCTCGCAGCCCACAGAAGTCACCCCGAACACTAAGGCCGTGTATCAGCAGCACTCATCTAATGGAAACAGAGCTCCTGGCTTGCACAAGCTCTACTGCACATCTGGGACAAGTGCACTGCAGAAGTAACCACCAAGAAAGCACCTCTGACAGTTGATGCGAGTGGAGCTGGGTAGGTCATGTGCTGCAGCAGCAAGTCTTTCAGAGAAGTCATTTCAGCTTTGAGCGAGGCCACCTCAGACTCCAGTTTTGAGTTGATCGTGGCAAGTTCAGCGCTTTGTGGGGCGATTCTTAACATTCTTTCTCTTTTCTTCTGTCGACGCTTCTCCGAGGCCACTCTGTAAGTATCAACGGGAAAATTTAGTCAACGGCTCAAGCGTCCAACTTGGTAATCAGTTGAACGAAAATATATTCATTGTTGGATGAAAATCTAATAAAACTAGATTACTAACTTCTGAAGACAGTGAAGGCTTCAGGATCAGGTGAAACGTTTAGTTTTGCAAAATAATAACAATAACAATTTACACATATTTCACTCCTGAGTACCTCAAAAATGATTAAGAAAATGGATCATGTCTTCGTGCTAGTCAATTGAATAAGTCGCAGACGTGGCCAGAAAAATGTCTCTTCAGAGTCTGTAACATTCAGTTTACATGAGTCTGAATACATTCCGTTTCTTTCTGTCTTTTCAAATGATTTTTAATGTTAAGTAGAGAAGAAGAAGTATAAATGTGTGTTTTTCAAGTGTTCATTTTTAGTTTTTTGCTCTTGATTTTTCTGTGCTTTTGTGTTAGAATGATTTTTTGTTGCACCGTTTTTCTTTCACTTTCTGTCACTTAGATTTACAGCAAAACTAGGGTAGTATTTCCTGGAAGAACCTTTCTTTCACATGATAAAACCAAGTATTGATCCGGTGAGTGTAGCTGCATTGCATTGTTCAGTTTTGCTTGGCTTATATATATTTTTTTTTGTAGGTCTAGGGGTTAGACCAACAAAAAACAGATGATCACCTTACCTTGACCTAGGCTCCGGGTTAAGATTTACTATACGTTGAGCATGATGCTTTTTTTGGCACAATGTTTCTTTTATTCCTTTTTTGTTACAAGATTGAGTTTTGCTAGATTTCAAGACCATTTTTGTAATAAAAATTTTTGTATGGAATGCCTTTGAATTTGTTGTTGAATGATTTGAGTTTAATTTCATGCATATTCATTGCATAGTCTATTTTTTCACTTGCTTTGTTTCATTTCTAGTCAATGCATTAACTTGGTTTAGCATGAATTCATTTTCAGCATGATTTCTTTTGTTCTGCTTCTTACTATATTTTGAGGGATCCAATAGGACAGGTTTATTTAATTTTTTTCAGCATTTTTATTTTGTATCATCTTTATTTTCAGGACTTTATTTCTAGTAGCTTCTCCTGGTTTGTTTTCAAAGTTTCCAAGCCCTTTCACTTTCTTTTCAACAATTTAATTACAAGTGATACAACAATAGATTGTATCTTAAGTCTAGTACAATTGACACATTTAAACATGGCTACTTGTGGGCCATAATAACTCAGTGACTTTTAGGGTCTTCCTATCATCAATGCTATTTCAAGATGTACAGTTATGTTTAACCTAATATACTTAGCCTAGGGGCATACTAAACTGATCACGAAAATGACTCTCATGATTCCATGCACATATTGGGCAACACTGATTCTATACAGCTGTTATAATTTCAGTTGAATTTAGTTTTGCTTCATCCATGTTAATCGCATCATTGTCCTGTTAATAGATGTCCAATGATGGTTTTAATTCTTCTAGAACAGTTCGCATTATTTCAAATTATATTTGTTTACACAACGATATGAGCAAGTTTCAGCCTGCAGACTGGTACAAGTACCATCGACAGTTTTCTTGATTGGAAACACTAGGAAATGGTCATATAAGTCAAAAGTTATTATTCCAATAAGAGAATCAGTTGGATCTACCATGACAAAATTATCGAGCAGCGTGGCACATCCAGTTGAAACACGTGTAGGCTTTGTGATTATTGGGAAGATGGATTTCAACTGAAAAACATTTATGAAACTTGAGATTTGTTCACAAGTCTTCATACTTTAGAAGATTGTAGAAGAAATCCCTGCAGATTAATACGTCATTGTAAAGAGACTTGTTAAACTGAGATATAATACTACAAAGCTCATTCAGGTAAGATACCGGACAGGCTGTTGGAGGCCTTTACACAGTTCCAAGTATAATCCGTTTACCATTTTTCATTAATTCTATAAACAGTTTCAATATGTTCACAATTCATAGTTGTACTTACAACGATTCTCGAAGCTATGTGTTTAGATATGTACGTACCGATGCCTCCGCCAAGTTTATTATTTTATGAAATGAATGATGGCTATAAGAGTTTAGTATTTTTTGAATCATATCTTTAGTTAAGTCATCTAGCCAACATTCAGTAAAGCTAAGAACGGCAAAGTTACAGGTCAACTTACTGATAATACAAGATATTTCATGTATTTTTGGACAAAGTGACCTACAGTTCCAATATTATAGCAAAAACCGTTGCAGGTTGTTCTCATCGATTCATTGAATTTTTTATTACTAATATAGTCACAGTTTCTAGTTTCGTTTAGGTTTGGATACAGTCTGCTCAAATGATTAAAATCTGGGTCAATATCATCGAATATGTTTATCAACATGGTAGGTCATTAAAACTAATAAACAGTAAGAAATATACAATGTTGAAAAAATAAATACAAATTCAAGATAAAAACAAATATTTTGCATGTCCAATCACCTGTTCCACAATAAACCATCATTTTCCAAAGTAAATTTCATTACTCCCTCCCTGTGTGTAAAAACCGCTGCGTGTAACGATGGGCAAATGCTAGTGCCCCATCCTCTTACAAAGTGAACATAAAGAATTACTAGATTATTCTCAATACCATAAGATAAAATGAAAGCCTTGAAAGTTATTTCATTGTATAAAAAGAACCTTAACCGAGTTAGCCATTACCCACACACTACACAACTACTGAAAAAACTGAGCAAGCCAGTTCCATCCCAGCACTAGTTCAAAGAATTTAAACAACCGAAAACTACTCACCGTTTCCTCTCCAAGGCTTTCAGCTCTTTCATTTCCTCATCATCTTCAGAGGGAGAGGCTACAACGCATTTCTTTCTCTTCTTTCCCTTCTGAGGTTCAGAGGAACAGTCGTTGGTGGGACCCTCTGGTGCATCGCTGCTGCTAGCTGCAGATGAAGGTCCAGGCTGATGACCAGTCAAAGGATCGCTCGCTGGAGACTGGGGAGCATTTGAAGAACTGCTTACTGACTTATCAAGAGTGAGATTACGGTCGGTAGACTTAACATTGGAGAATGCTTGCATGTCATTATTGCTGGAAGACAACAGCACAGTGGGAAATTGAAGGGTAACAGGATGAGGTTTGCTGGCCAAAGGAAAAGCAGTAGAATTATCAATTGATTCCAAAGTAGTAAGATCACGATTATAGAACGCTCCACTAACGACTATTTGGTAACTTATTGATGATGAAGTGCCTATGCTGTTAGCAGACACAGTATGAGCAGCAAGATCATCCGCACTGGACGTCTGAGCGCATGTACCACACAGGACAACATTGTCTCTAAGTGCTACTAATGTGTAATAAACAACAAGTAATTTATTAAGCCAGGAGGTTAAGGAGATGGTTGGGGTGAAACAAGAAAGTCCGTCAGTTCTCAATTAATTTTTCTGAGATTTTCACAACAGTTGTAAAATGATGTGATACTTGTTTCTGAACTCGTGTGTTTTTTCTTAAATTTATCAGAAATATGATTTTTTCAATACATGAAAAAATTGGTGTTACAGAAAATCTTTCTCCTCTTACAATTTTGAAGTTACAGAACTGGCAAAGTGTTTTCTATGTAGCTAATTGTCTTGTCTAGAGATTTGGTGCAAAAGTTTTTTGATAATTTGAATTGTGATTTGTTGTTGGTTTTTCAAAAATTTCCCTATTTTCTTTTGTTTTTGCAGATACTTTCAATATGACTAGAATTTGAAAAATAATTTGCACCGGATCTCTAGAGTTTTTTAAGCCCTATCAATTGACATATTTGCCATTTGTGGATCTTCTAAACTGTAGGAGAAGAGACACTTCTAAAGTCAAAGGGGCAAGTTTTCACGACAGCCATTTATCTAAAATTCGTTCTTTCTTTTTTCATAATTTTTGAGCAAGTCTTTTTTTAAAATGAACTCCACTGGTTTTGTAGCTCTAATTGAGTTATATCGATTGATATATTAGCCATTCCTGTACCTTCAAAACTGTGGGAAAGGATCCAAATCAAAAGACAATAAATAAAAGTTTCAGAACAGCAGTATTTTTTAAAAAATGTTTTTTTATTTACAAACAATTTTTTCCTATAATTACCTCTATTGCATTGTAGCTTTTTTAAAGCCCTTTCGATTGATATATTTACCATTCATGTAGCTTAAAACTCCGGGAGGGGATTATATGCTTTCACAGCAAGTTAATTAGCTGATGACTCAGCAGCCCGACTTGAAACACTCAGTTACATCATCATAATTTATCACTGAGTGATAGAATGTTTTGTTCGAGTACGAAAGCATTCCAAGAAAAGCCATGAATGAACTTTCTTGCTATTCCTGCAGAGGAACACTCAAAACTGACTCATAATAAGAGGGACAGGGGGAGATCACCCATCCATTGGCACAAGCCAAGGTGACGCAAGATGGTGTATTCTACACCATCTAGAAGGTGAACCAATGCACGTACTTGATAACCAATTATATTGTAGGATGCGTAAGAAAATTCTCTATGAGACGAGTTTATAAACTAAAAACCTACCACTATCCGGAAATTGACCTCAACCGTGTCCTTAAACTCCATTACCACTCGGCCATATCATCACAAAACAACTTGAAGCAATTTTTCAAGTCAAATGGCACCAAATGAGCACAAAATTTGGCGTCTCTCCACAGAATGGCATGCACGCAAAAAATGGCCTATCTTGATGAGACAAGACAAAATTAGAAAAAAGAGGAAAGAAATGACGTATGTCTGTTATCGTTGCATGGCATCTCAAGCTGTTCAACTGAAGAGACAACAACAAAACTGAGAGAAAAGGCCAGCCTCATAACAACTGTAACCCACAACAGATTTCAACTGGTATCACTGATTTTGTGGTAAGAAGGCCGCCAAGATTTTTCACCGATGTATTCAAAACTTTCATTAATAAAATTGTAGCAAATCAAATGACAAATAGGATCATGTCCGGATATTATTCAATGAAGGAAACTGTTACAAGTAGTGATGTACCGATGTATTGGTATCGGCAAGTATCGGTCATTTTCCTGGTATTGGTATCAGCAAAATTTGGCCGATACTTTACCGATACTTTTCAATAATACGTATTTTATCGTGAAAATGAAAGTCGTAAATCGTGAAAGTAAAAGTATTTAACCTAATAATACCCGTTGTGTGTTTATTAATCTATTTATTTATGCATTTGTTTGGTGTCCGCTTCTTAGAAACATAGGATGCCTGAGTGTGCGGTATCATGAATACCGAATATCTCAGTGTAACATTCAAAGATGGCCCTTACATGCATTGATTTGTTTGATATTTTATCAGGATAGCTTCGGTTAGGATAGGTTAGGATAGGTTAGGACAGGACAGAAAAGGTTGAATAATGTGGACGGAATTTTTTCACGGGTCCACCTAGCTTAACGATGACATTGTCCATAGAATTTCCACGGGTCCTGCTACTCCCTAAAAATACCCCTGGTTCACTTGTTTGGAGTCCGCTTCTTCCATTTTTCTGTCACGCTCATAAATGCAGCCATAATGACCGTATCTGTGATACGAGTTTCACCAGTGCGCAAGTACAATAATATTTTTTATCACGGGTACTGTTACGATGAATATATTTGTTAGTCATCCACGTCTGGAAAATTTGTTCAAGAAAGGTATTGAATCCCGTCATTTTTGGCGGGCCGTGCACACTAGTAATCAACTAAAGAGCCTATTCATGCCTAGTAAATTAGTTAGCTAACTATTGAATTATAGCGTTTAATCAGGCTAACTCAATTTACTATTTTTAACTCCCGATGAGTCACCTACGGTCAGTGAGTGAAAGCTATGTAGCATGAATAGTGAAACACAGTAAAAACACAGCAGCGAAATCAAATTATTATACTTTTACAACTAAAATTTATGTAGTTTGACTTAATTTTCATTTCTTGACGTATGTGACAGGCTAACAAAAATCAAACCAAATAAATAAAGTTGAAGGCGTATTTTAAAGTTTTTGTAAATTTAAGATAGCAGTAGCTGAAAATTTTTTTTTTAGTTCAGCATGTAAATCGCGTAGATTACGAA
Source organism: Platorchestia sp. MABIK (assembly GCA_014220935.1). Classification (NCBI taxonomy): domain Eukaryota; kingdom Metazoa; phylum Arthropoda; class Malacostraca; order Amphipoda; family Talitridae; genus Platorchestia; species Platorchestia sp. MABIK. The sequence goes on along the minus strand of JACJUY010005332.1, from coordinate 20,388 downwards.
TCTTGCATTTTTCTTCTATTTTAAGACGTTTGAAAAATTCCCGAACAATCTTATAGTTGGTTACGTATTTGTAGATCTTTTCAGTTTTGGGGCCTATCGAATTTTAATGTTTTCTTTTTGCCACATTATGTATTTTGGTGGGAAAAACACGAAAATGATGACCATTTTGTGGAGAAATTATTCATTAAGTGTTACTAACCTAACCAAGGGTATAATTTCAAACACCTCCCTGTTAATCATGGTGAAAACTTGGTGGACCCTGCAACAGGTGCACACACTCAAATGATTGAGAGTGCATAGCATAGTCTAAAAATGAAAAAAAAAACGTCAGGGAGGCACTCACCGACAAATGATGGACTCGTATCTGTGTGAATTTGCGTGGCAAAAATGTACCGAGAAACCGCAGTATTTTCACAAAATATTAATGGATATAAGCAAATTTCAGGATTACTAAATAATTTCTCCACAAAATGGTTATCATTTTTGTATTTTTCACACCAAAATACATAGTTTGGCGAAAAAAAATATTAAAATTCGATAGGCCCCCAAACCGAAAAGATCCGTGTTTGATTCTGTACACTCTGCGTGTGTTGGTACATACGAGTACGCATACTACTACCGTTCACGCTGCTATTTCTGAGACCAAATGCTACATTATATTACTAGTTTGCGCCTGTAAATGGAGAAAAATATTTCTAATTAATTTAGTGGGATAATAACCTCAGTTGGTAAATGAAGATTGCTAAACAGTGAATACTTGTTTGTTCATACATTCAGAAATAGGTATCATTCGAAATAAAGCTGAAAGATGACGCAATCGAAAAACTTTGGGCGGGAAGCGAACCAAACGATATAGTTAACATAGCAAGAGCAGTTTTATCATTCCTAATTGAAAACTTCATTGTCAATATTGTTATTTTATTAGATTTATTAGTAAATGATTTTATTATAACACCCATGTAGGGCTTATAATGGTTTCATTTTATTATAATTGTAAAAGTATCGGTATCGGTAGTAGTATCGGTCAAAGTATCGGTATTTCAAAGTATCGGTATCGGCCAAAACAATGGTATCGGTACATCACTAGTTACAAGCAATCTAAATGTTTTTGAAACGAACTGCAGGGACCAAAACAAGACTACGCAAGAAAGGTTTGTTGTTGAGGATGAAGCGTTTAACCTCACTCAAACAAAGTTGCATGTCAGGTGGACTGCTGGTGATTCTAACCCCAAGAATTTTTGCTAGGCCACTGAAATGCCTCATAAATTGAGGGAAAAAATCAGAGGGAAATAAGTCTCTTTAATAACACAGGCCATAAGAGCCTGAGAAAAGATTGCCATGTAGAAGAAAACTTTGAAAAAATGCTCGCTTATTGGACCTCTTCTCCATTGATCATGAGGACTAAATGTTAGCTTAAAAATATTCAACAAGATTAGGCACTTTGGCATGCAATATCAAAAAGGATGGTTGCATAAGGGCACATTTGGACATGTCTAAAAAATAAAAAATTAATATCAACTATAAAAGCAGTGAAAATTTTTCTTCTGCAGAAATGCATTAGAATTAAAATCACTAATAAAACCACAGTCATTGCTACATAGGAATATAACAAATCATTAGCTAAATAAATGAAAAAATTAAAATCCTGATGTGGGTCTGGACGAGTTTGAAAGAAAATGATTGAAAAAACATCATCTTCATGGGGTTAAATTGCCTGAAAATTTCTGTAAAATGACAATACTTTTGTATTGGAATATCTTATAACAGAAAGAGGGAAAATTTGGATATCAATTTGAGAACTGATGTTGGAATAAAAAATTAACAGAACGAGCACTTGAACAAGGAATTAGAAGGCTGAAAAAGTTGTATATAACAGGCAATTATTGTGTGCCTTATTATCTATTTGTGTTTGCCTCTCATATTATTTTGCCTCGTATCTTGTAATTGGTGCGTAACAGTCTGCAGTTCTCAAATTCTATTTTTCAATGGCTAATGTTGATAACTGTGAAAGCAAATGGACCAGCCAATGTTAGAATTTCAGACAGTTTATGGAATAACGTAGACCGATTTGTAATTATGAATTCTCTGCATAGTGATAGTGTACTGGGGGACAAATTTGTGTAGATACAGTCTCGGAAAGTTGAAAAAATATATATTATACTCATACAAATGGCATCACTAACAAATTTGCTTGGAGGAGAGCCATTTCCCCAATCCAAGATTCCCTTGTTAATGCAAATTTTCAACGGACCCTAACATCTCGAGGAAAAATCTTCTACCACAATTTTATACACATGAACTGACGGTGTACGGCATACAGAACATCATAACATCAACTGAAGAATTTCATCTATACATATCAACAATTTAAGAACTAAGGATGGATTCCACTTTTGCACTGGTATTGGGTTATGTGTGCAGTCAATGAAAGTCAAATTTAGCTAAGAACTGAAGAGCAGCCAAATACAGATTGCAACATCAAATTCTGCATGCAAGTAAGATAGTTGAACACATGGAGACTGAACAGTTTTTAAAGGCTTTGAATGAACGCTTGTCAAATATAAACTGAAACCTATTTTGAAGATGGAGAAACTACACGAGTGTATAAGAAGCACTCCACACAAATGATTAATGGATCTCACCATAGAGCACAGGCTCCAAATATTGCATGAGAACAAAATCAAACCATACCCAACTTTTGACTCACCACATCTGTAACTGACAGCTGGCTTGTGGCCTGTTGAGGCAGCTCCACCACCTGCTGCACTGGAGGCGGTAAACACAAAGGTGAAGGAGATGACATAGTGGAGGCAGACATGAGGGCTGCAACTGGGACTTTTACCGGAATGGTGTGCCCATCCGGCAGACGAAAGAATAGCTGGGCTTCGGTAGCAGTGGGAGATGCAGACAGCAATGATTGTCCTGTGTTGATCTTGGCTAATGTAGTGCATCCTTTACTGCTCAAAAAACAAATGTGAAACAGTGGCAGAAAAACTATGTGAGTGTCCAACTACAGCAGGATATAATTTTGGAAACCTGATGTTTCATCTTTGAATATATGTATGTGGAACACAAAAGACTGTGCCTATTATGGCCTGCAAGAACACAATTCTAGAATTATTACTCTAGGTAATCTTCTATTTATGATTTACTATCTGATTCTGCTCAGTTGAGTAATTATCAGAAAAACTTTGTATAAGCTTCTCTATGAGATAAATTACAAAATTAAGTGTTTATGCCAAGATTAATCACCTAGCAGTGATGACAGGAGTGGATGCAGCAGATACAGCAGAGCTGCTGGTCAAGCCAGCCTTGGCACCAGCAGTGACAATGACGTCCAGTTTCTCAGAACCTCCCTCTCCAGCTGCACCAACAGAACTCGTGCTTGTCAGAATGCTCCCTTCAACAGCACTATCTTTGGAGTTTACACACTCGCCTTCAACAACTTTGGTGGACGGAGAACTGGAAGTCCCTTCTTTGTTACACAATGAAGGATTTGGTACTGGAGAATATTTCTCATCAAACTCATTTGTTGAAGCATCTGACTCAACCTCTGGGTCATCAGGCTCTGACTCTGATCCATGATGCATCTGAGCCTTTTCTTTACTACTGAATTCAGCTTCACTGCCTTTCTTACTACAGCTATAAATTCTTCTTTCAATTGCACTACCATCCATTTTATCATGAGATTTGTAGTCATCTATGTACATTTGACTTTCTTCTTCATCTGCAAAACTTTCAAAAAAAACTTCCTCACCACCAAAAAATTCATGATCAGAACTAGCAGCACTTTTGGAGCATGACTTTTCATCACCTCCTGCTGATAACAATGGTGTAAGTGAGGGCTCATTTGGAGCAGAGAATTGCACAGAATGTATGCTGTTTTGATGATCATTTTGTTCCTGGATGGAACAGAAGGCAGTACCTGGAGTCTGGTCAGGTCTGAGGTCCAAAAAAGTTTCCTCATTGACTTCTCTCTTGATTTCCCTTAGTAAAACACCTGCTGAGTCATTTGTGCTGAAGTCATCTCCATGCTGATTGGAAGAATCCTGAGAGCTAATGTTAGTCCTTGATTTTGATGTCTGAGAGGTGCTCACAGCAGCCGTTTGAGAGGTGGGTGACGAGGCTGGCAGGCAAATTGAAGGAGTTCCACAAGTGCTTGGCTGAGATGTTTTGAATTTTTTAGAGGCTGGACAGGAAGTTTTGGCTTTCTTGGAGGCTGACCATGGAGTCTTGGCTTTTTTGGAAGCTGACTGAGAAGTTCTGCCTTTCTCGGGGGATGATTGACTGTCACTTTTTTCTGCTGTAAAAACAGACAAAAATAAATACAAATTTGGCAGGGAAACTATGCTTATTAGCTTGTACAAATGAAAATTTTGATGAACAGTATACAGCCTGCACTCCTATAGCCTTTAAAAATCCACCCGTGAATTTCAACACATTGACTACGATTGCGTGGGTCCTAAAATTGACTTGGTTAGGTTGTAAAAAAAAAAGACTGGGGAATCGACTTACCTGCTCGAATAAGTTTCCATCCTTTGTAAGAAATGAACAAAATATAAATGCTCAATAATGTTTTCCTCGTTTGACAAAATTCCTTCACAAAAAGTTAGCAAAATGATTTGAAATATTATTCATTTGCATTGGTGCTTAAATGAACAATTTACGAAGGGGTACACATTTGTCCTACTCTGTAGTCAACGTATTAAAGGTATCTTACAGCAAATAGAAGATAAATGAAAGGACCGTACTGTCATAACGTCATACCACATACTAACTAGATGCCACAAGCCATGTTAACTTGGTCCCTCACTTAGTACTGTTGTTTAAGCAATCAGGCTTCCAACTACTCAGATGGTTATTTCCTAAGCAACCATGAGCACAAGTTAACACATTCTCTAAGAATTGGGATGTATGTGTACCACTGGGTAAATTGCTCAATCATGTATTGGCATTTCAATATGTGGCATTAATTAAGTCTATGGCATTTCATGTTTTATAATCTTTTTAGAAAATAACTTACCAAATAAGGTGAAAAGTTATAGCACAATTGCACTTTTCATTTTTCTTAGGAAGGATTCGAATACATTCAAGTAATAAAGTTGATTTCCCAATTCTACTACTAATAACCTAACCAAACCAACCGTTAACAACTGTAGAAACATAGCAAATGTGTCAAGTAGTTGTCTGTGACAGTAAAAGGCAGGCTATTTTACAGTAGCATGTCCATGAAATATAAGCTAGCAAGTCTCAGATTAAATTGAAGTTTCAGCCTCTTGTCTCAAAGCAAGGAAAAATGAAGATGTTATTTTGCATTTCTCAGCTAAGGAAATGCACAATCTATGCACATGGTATGCTCCTCCATGAGATCTGTACATCAAAACATTATGTTAGGACAAGGAAGTTTTTGAAACAAGACAATAGTTGAATAAGAGAGAGCAATGGAGGCTGAAAAACCAGACAGCAGTGAACTAAGAAACAATAGTCCATAACAACATCAAAAACCAAAACAAATCCCACAACATAAGAAGTGAAGTAATCCTAAATGAATTGATAACCAACTAATTAAATACTCCTTAATATACTTGATATACATTTTTTTAAAGATGGGACCTAAAAAATAGTCAATAACTTTTAATAATAATGGATTTTTGAAACAAAATGGCAGTATACATGAAGGAAATATGACATTTTATCAAATAATAATTAAAATTAATTTTTGAATATAAAAAAATATGCATTTGTACACATATGTACCCCTATGTTTATCAACAATGTACCTTGTGGTACATGTATGAATCAATGCGTAGTGAACATGTTAAATAAGTCAAATTACCATTCACAACATTTCAGTTCCTTACCTTTCATTCCGGAATTCTCATCACAGAAGAACAATGGCACAACACCACTTTTCAGGGGAAAGTGCTTCTTGGATGGTGGCAAAATTTTCTTACAATCAGTCAATCTAAAATGATTACTACAAACATAGTAATTAGACAATATATTAATTTTTGTGAGTGTATTTAACTTGTGACACCCACTTGCTTCAATCCATTCTTTATAATTAGAATGGGGAAAACGATAAAATTTAATTTCAGGATGATTTTCGGAATTATTACCACAGTTAACAAAAGCACACTTTTTCTTTCTCTTTTGTGGCACCTTGAATGATTTTGAATCTTTCTTCTCCTCCATCTCAGGTTGACCATCTCCTGTGAAAATGGGGCAAAATAGTCTTAGTTGTCACAATATAATTTTTTTATTTTAAAGACCATAATTCATAACTGGATAATGTTTTTTCCAAAGAGATAAAGCCCAAGTCTAAATATTGTGTCATCACAGTAACCATGTGGCCAATGCAAGAGGTTTACAATGAATGTCACCAACTAAAAATTTGATTTTCACTTTGTTGAAAACATACAAGCCATTACCTATACAGTAGATATTAAAAATGATATGGCACTGCTTAAGTTATTTATGCCTTTAGTTATTACAGAACTCTATATTAAACTTAATAGCCACACTAAATCAAGTGCATGTAGTCACCAACATATTGTTTGATTTTACAACCACCTACAATTAAAAAAGTTAATAAATAGCTTATGTACTTGGGTATCATGAATGCATGTACGTGATAATCATCAGTCATGCATAAATGATAAGAAAAAGAATAAGATTACAAACTTATTAAGCTAAAGAAAAGGATAGAAATGCAATTGAGAAAGGTTTAAAGACAACAAAAATTTTCACCTAAAGATATGGTTAAATTTAGACATGAACTTGTAGCAAGGTACAGTTTAAATACTAATCGCAATACATGTATAGACCCAGCTCAAGTCTAAGCCATCTGATAACCTATCGGTCAGATAATCAGAAGCAGTTCTGAGTCTGTGACTACTTGTATAATTGTATCAAAATTGATCACTTAATTTTTGCTACTGATTTTGATTTGATCTTTGCCTCACCTTTATAATAAATTTATCTTATATAATTAAAATATCTACCCATCTGCAAATTTTGTACTTTTAATACGTTAATCGCCATGGGTTAACACATTGACTATGAAGTGGTACATGTTTGTACCACTAGGGAAATTGCTCATTTATGTAAAGGAATATGCAAATAACATTTCAACTATTTTGCTACTTTTCCGAAATAAATTTTAGAGTAAAAGGTAACATATTATTATCGTTCAAGTGTATTCTTGACACTTTTCAAAAAGGTTAAAAATGTATTGGAGCAAAAAAGCCAGTTTTTCAAAACAACTTCTTTTAGCCTAACTAAACTGAACGTAAGCAACCGCACAATTGGAGTCAACATGTAAAACTCTCAGCTTGAGGCCTTACATTTTCCCCCTGGGAGCACTAATTCCCATAGATAGAATGGTTGTATCCCTTGGAGGGGATTTTTTTTAAATAAATTTGCTTTGTGCTTAGTTATTGTGTAATATAACATATGGAGAGATATTCCTAGCTGTAAATTTGAGCCTCTTGCTCCATATGTGTACACATGATTTTTCATAATATACGTTAACAAATCTTTAACATAATAGATCATAATGCTCGCGGTGGTACAGTGGTTAAGGGATCGGCCTTGCATGCTGGAGGCCCGGGTTCGTATCCCGGCGATTTTCCCCGTTGGGTATAAGGGAGAGCTCAAGCACAATACCCCACTCAACCCAGGTGTCGGAAATGGGTTCCCGCTTCATGGGGGAACCGTCATAGTGTCCTACATATAGTGTTAGTTATAAGACATTTGAAAAACCAATGCTTAAGATCATATGTATCAGGCTTGATTGGAACCGTCATGGTGTCCTATATATAGTGTTAGTTATAAGACATTTGAAAAACCAATGCTTAAGATCATATGTATCAGGCTTGATTGGAAATAAAGCATCCTAAGATGCCAATGTTAGTTTATTATCATGTACTCAATAAATACTACATAAAGCTATTATCTATTTAGAGTACTGCAGCTCAGAGCATGCAATGCTTTGACTTGGGCAAAATTACAGCTCAAGCAAGTAGCTACCTACCAAATAATCTATTCGGTCAATATTGAATTTAGGCCTTTCACAGAAATTAAAAATTCCGTTTCAAAGAATAACTAAAGGAAAACATTTAAAAACGTTTTACACAAATGACATTCTTGCTTGCTGATGCGTTATTTTTGATTTATTCAACTTTGAAGTTATAAGAACGTCGTATATAAAAGTAAAGGAACGGACACGAAAATATGCTGTAATACGGTATTAAAGTAACGATGGGTGAGGTTAGGGTAGGTTATGGTAGGATAGTTAAGGACAGCGTCCCCCATAGGAATCCAGGATTCTGAGACCATTTGAGAAATAAAGATTATTGCTGCTACAGGAAGTGTAAGAGGTCAGGTACATCCTGTGAAAAAATGAGACTTGTACGTTCACTCGTTCACCCCCTACGAGGGTTTGAAGAATGGGGGGGGAGGGGAGAGGGAAGTGGTATTTTATCATGTTACACCTCCCCCTTGGCTGTTTCTTCACGGCGTGACATTGCTTTGCCATTTCCTATGTCTCTGTATTACTCCATAATGATTTCAAAGTTCTAACTCACACCAAAATTTTTAAAATTTTTTAATTAAACTGGTTTCTGTTTTTTTGTTTTGCTTATAATGTAAACAATGGACTTTTAGGTTTCAAAAATGCATCTTCTCCTACAGTTTTCAAGATACAGTAATGATTTTGATATCATTGGATGCGAAAAACTGAGGGCTTTTCAGGAAGTCCTAATTGACCTCATCATTACCTTTTTTTCAAAAGTTATGACTTCATAAATTCACATTTTAAAAAAAAAAATTTGATCTAGATTTTTTTCATTAAAACTAGAAATTTGGGAAGCAGCATAGATCTTCCTGGAATGTCCACGTCTTTCCACATCCAATGATACTAAAATCATCACTTTTACTCAAAAACTGTCAGAGGAGATGCATTTTGAAAACCCCCTCCTTAAAATCTCGTTTTCAATGAATATCTCGTTTTCTATAGGGAAAATCGCATTTTATCCCATTAGACAAGTGATTCCCAATTGCATTTCCTATCAGTACACCAAATTTCATTGCTCTAGGTTCAAAAATGAAAAAAAAGGTCCGTATGGGGGACGCTGTCCTTCAATAAACTAACCTAAAATAACAAATAATCCTAAAATAGCTTACCTTGACTTACCCAAACCGAGCCGTGTTAATATTCCGCCAAGAAGTAAGCGTGTCCCGTCAGAAAAGTAGGCGTGACCTAACAATGCGGTGACAAAGCAACCGACCATATAATGTTATTCCTATCTGAACGTAATTATTGTTATATCTCTAAAATAACGCATCAGCTAGCAGAATTTCATCCGTGTAAAACGTTTTTAAATGTGTTCCTTTAGTGTTTGTTTGGAACCGAATTTTTAATTTCCGTGAAAGGCTTAAATTCAATTTTAACCAACCATTCAATATCTCCTGGAAAATTTTTTTTCAAAAGTTTCATCATTGGCAAATTTAAATAATAGAGGTATAAACTTCTGAAGAATATACTTCAATTTCCATTTAAAAAGTGCATTTCTATTATAAATTTACAAATAATTTCAACTATCACAAATTCAACTATTCTAGTAGTAACTAACCAAAATATTGTCTCCAACCATAAATTTATAATATACAAATTGATAGGGAAATTTTGCTATACTTATTTCAAGCCATTACCTACTTTGAATTTGCATTTCGAGCAAAATTTTAATGGCTTTATCTTTCCTTTTACAGTCTCTAAACGAGTCATGAAACTTTATTAACAAAATTGTATTACGATTAGCCTGCGATAGTTGGCAACGCACTCGTGAACATCATTTAAATTTATATTTGTTACACAGTTTTTTCCTTACCTTCCACGCTCAAATTCCGATGATTATAAGGTAATGGCACCACACCATTCTTGAGAAGTACTTTCGTCTCAAACGATGGAAGAATTCTTTTATAATCCGTCATTTGAAAATGTTCGCTGCATACATAATAGTGTTGGCATATATTGGTTTCACTTATCGTACTTAAAGTCTCGTTGCCACTCGCTATAATCCAATCTTGAAAATTAGAACGAGGAAAATGAAAATATTTGAGATCAGGTTGATTTTTAGAATCATTTTCACAGTTGATAAAAGAACACTTTTTTCTTCTAATTCGGGGCGCCATTGCAGCTGATTTCATAAGTCGACCTCGCGACGATGTTGTTTATCGTGGTTGTTATCCAACTTAACTTTTCGTACAAGTAACGACACTGTCGTCAGATGGCGCTACACACTTTAACTGTGGTGTTGCCGAGTCGTCACGGCAACCATCTTGCCTATCAGAAAATACTTGAGTGTCTTGCACGAGTACATGGTGGTCTCAATCCATGAAAACGTGCACACACAACGGCTGTTAATTCTTCTATTGTTTGCTTTGTTTCACTTTATCATCAAAAACAAGCATGTCTTAATGACATCTCTGGTGTGTTTTGAGATTTAATTATCACTTTGTATTTTCAATTGAGTTATAAATAAATTGTATTCCCGCTATTCTTATCAATGTTCAGAGTATAGAGAAGGACGAAACTTACGTGTGATGCGTAATTCGTCGTCGTTTTATATTAAACTACTTTGACACCAAGGGATGAATGATTATAACACCTTATAAAACTTCAAGAGAGATTAGGGAAAACCAAAGATTATAATTTTTGTCCTGATTGAGGGAATAAATAAAACTTGGAATAATCAAGCCATCTTGTTCATTTAATAAGAGAGAGGCATCCACCAGCAAGGGAACTCGGCAACTTGGTGATCGAGAGCAGAAAATGTTGGAAAGCTTACTTACTTGGTTTAGATTAAGCGCATCTCGATCCGTGTGAATTAACCTCTCCGCCAGTTGGCTCTTCAGATTTTGCTCGGCAGGTTAGTGTCTAGAAGGAATTTAATGACCAAGTCAGGTGCAAAAGCTGGGGAGAGTAGAGAGGCCAGTCTGAATGGCTGGAACTCGGCATGGCATGCACTTCTTAGTGAAACACGAAACGGTTCGTGAGCTGGGCAAACTATGAAAATGTATTCAAGAGTGATATTAGTTTGACAGTTGGAACAAACCAGACGAGGAAAATTATTGAAGAAGTGACCATGAGTTAGGTAGCATGTCTGCAATCAGGAGGCGTGTGAAGATTGAAGATTGACTTGATTGGAATGAGAGAGGTTTGAGGGGATGGATGAGTCCAAGTAGGGTTTGAAGTTGGTTACGAAATGAGGCTGAGCTGACCAGCTTCTCTGCCAGACCTGGTCATAATGTTTTATGAATTTACTTTTGAGTTCATATTTACTAGGTGGGAGATCTACCATGATTGTCAGATCATTTGATTCTCGAGCAAGTCTATCTGATGCTTCATTGCCAGCAATGCCAACATTGCTAGGGAGCCATTCTATGATAATTTTATTTGAGCTGGTGGAACAAGCAGTATTAACTATCCAGGTGAGCAAGTAGTGGTTTGGAGAGTTGTCAGAGTTCAGTGCAGAGATGCAGACAAGAGAGTCTGTAAAGATTACAAAAGAGCCCGGCAGCACTGATATCTATCTACAGGCGATGTAGATTGCATACAGCTCTGCTGTGTATATGGTAGAGTGAAGTGGGAGTTTTGCTTTTATGTTGAGGTTTGATGAATAGAATCCGCAAGCAGTGCTGTTTCCCATAGTTGAGCCATCCGTGAACACTTGGGTTCTTTGTAGGTAAAAGCGAGTATTAGTTCCTTAAAAATCTGTTGCCAGTGGATGTCAGTCAGAGGGGATTTAGGGAACAACGATAAAAAAGAGCGAGCAAGAATTTTGGGTGGGAGATTTCGTGCTGTCATGGGAAGTGTTGCTACGAATGAAAATTTCAAGCCAAGGTCGTTGAATTCACGAGAGGCTCGTCCTGCGAAAGGGAGAGGAAAAGGCAAGTTATTGTACAAGGCAAATGGATAATAGCTAAGAAGAAGATATCGAACTGGATGTCTAGGGATGCTAAGTACTCTTGAGCAGTAAGAAACAAGTAATTGTTTTTGGCGGATATGCAGAGGACACAAGTTAGCTTCAGCCTCAAGTTTGTCTGGGCGTGTGCACCGGAGAGCACCTAGCATTATCCGAGCGCCTGCGAATTGTATACGATCCAATTTAATCAAATGTGATGAAGCAGCAGTGGAGTAAAGGAAGGAGGCATAATCAAGTTTTGATCGGAGAAGCGAAACACAAAGAAGACGAAGAGTAGAGTAGTCGGCACCCCACCCCCGGGAAGCAACAAGTCAGGAGGCGAAGGTCTGATTGGCAGCGAGTTACTAAGTAGGATATGTGAAGACGCCATGTTAGATGTTGATCAAAGATGAGTTCTAAAAAACGTATTGAGTTTACAAAGTTGATGAGTGTGTGGTTAAGTGTTAGCGAGTCTATGTTTTTTGATCTGCGCTTGGTAAAAAAAACAAGAAATTTTGCTTGCAGAGAGCTGCAAGCCCCATTTGTAACTCCAGTTTTCTATTTGTGTAAGGTAGTTTTGCATGAGGTTAAGTGCTTCATTGAGATTTTCATGTTTGATCCAGAGGACTGCATCTTCTGCATAAAGGGAGTGTTGCATGTTGTATGGGAGAAAAGTGAGCAAGTCATTTAGTCGGAGAGCTGGACGGAGTTATCGAGTTGAGCCATAGAAACAAAGGCAACTCAAAAGGAGGCAGGCAAAAAAAAAGTTTACAGATCGGCTCCAGAAAATTAAGTACAGAATATCCTGAAATTCCTGAGTAGGTTAAGCAGCGAAGACTTTGTTTATTCAGTTTTCACCATTTAACTATTAAAGCCGTAACAAGCGTACGACAAAAAGGTATGAGAAATAATACTCATTTTTAGTATTATACTCGTATAAGAGTTTCCTTTATGAATAGAAACATTTTTAGCTTTGATATGATTCATAAGAGGCATGTGGGTGAAAAATGTTAACACATTTTTAAAGTATTTACTCAATAATAATGTTTTTGTTTCTGTCTCACCTGAATGCCGCATCGCCGCCTAAAAGTAATATGGCACGGGCTAACACCGGGCCTCAGCAAGCTCGATTACATTTTTATTTTCTGTCGTGTCAGATATATTCATAAGCATTTTTTCATCAGCTCTTTTCACATAAAAATGTCTCTGCATTTCTCCGACGATTTTCAAATGTTTGCCCAACTTCTTTCTGTAAAAATTAAACGAGTTATTGGAGCTAACTAATTTTGCCGCTTTATTCATAACGAATTGGCGGAGTATTAACGACCATTAGGATGACGTCATGCTTCGGATGAGCAGGCCTGATTTATACGAGGCATTGCATCTACGGGAACAACCGTGCCCTTCCGCTCGTTCAGCTAACCAATAGGAGAGCTTCATTTCAAAGCCATTAAATTACGTCAATAGATTACCCTGACAAAAAAGAGCCAGCGTTTTAATTTTTACCAGACGTACGTTCAGCCACACAACGGAATATCAGTGTGCATCCGCACCAACAGGTTAGTGCAGAATTAAAAACTGTCGTATCATGTTGGAAAACTGATCCGAAAACAACACTCTTTAATTAAATCATTTGAACAGATTGTTCAGTGGCTCTATTTAAACAGTAATAATTTTTTTGTTCAATTATGCAAAACGCTGTAATAATATTTCCGTACTAACGATTGAGACAAAACGGAGTCGTTTCGAACAACAATAAATATTTCATACATGTGTATCGTCTACTTACAATAAAATATATGGCCTAACACGATTGGGATTTTACAAAGTCAACTAAGGGAAAATTAATTTCATAAGTGAAATGGCTTACGAGTTCTCGTGTTGTTCAAATAATGTTTCGCGAACAAAATTAACAAACAACATTTCTTCTGAAGCGGTTTTTTATGTTTTTAAAACCAAATACATTTGAAAGCTTCATCAAGCGCACGACCCGTAAGAAGTTACTACATTCGTTAAAATTCGATGAAGCACTGAATACGCTAAGTTAACATGTTATGCCTATGGGAGAAATTGAGACTGCACAGACTTAAATTGATATAAGTCCCTTATCAGCTAGCAATAAAGACTAAAATAAATTAGGTTAGAGATTAGAATATCAGTTAGAGATAGGAATGAAGCAGAGCGCCCAGGGAGATCGAATGCGTCAAACTTACTTCGAAGTTTCTCAATTTGAATTGCAGACGTTGCACTTACCAGCAGTGTCAGATGATGAAACTTCCGCTAGAGAAGGAAGATGAACATTGAACAAGCAACAAAAAATGCTCAGAAGACATCGATTGATAGCAGCAGATAGTTTATACACTCAAGTGACCAAACATAAATCCCCATTCGACTGCGAAATTATCCTAAATTTTGTAACGGGTAGCAGCTAAATTTTGCATTTTTATTTTAAGATTAAAATTATTATTAGGTGAGAAAGTTTTAGCCTCCCTAAACCACGACAAAGAGGTTCCAAGAGAGGAAGGAGGTAGGCACCATTTAGTACGGAGTTGAGGGAACACGGAATCTATGCACAAGGTGCACAGAAACAGTAAGCAAAAAAAGAAGTTCATGAAACAAGAAAAGTTTAAGAAGAAAATAGTAGGAGCTGAAAAACAGGACAGCAGAGAACCGAAAAAAGGTGGTCCGTAACAGAATAAAAACCAATTTTATTTCAACAAAAAGGAAGCCAACCTTACCCTTAGCTCGGGCCCTCACCTAGTCCCCATGGGAGCGCTAATTCCCAAAGATACGACATTTGTATCCCCCTGAGGGGTTCATTTGAAGATACCACTTTCACAAATATACTGAGCGATTCAGTCGTCAAATCAGCGTATCAAAATAGTTCATTTTATTGCAAAATAAGCGAAAACTGAATACTATTGAAATTACATTCATTGAACGCTTGGAGACCCAGGCACCAGCACGTATTAAATCTTTTAGAAAGAATTCGGAGTCAGTAAATGAAATTGGTACTCGAAAGTTAACTGCTGTAAACAGATATTTATTGTTACATATGCGCGAATCATACGTTCCTGCATCCCAGAATATAAATAACTGAAAATAAACGTGATCTCGTGCTTACAATTCACAAGCCACCTGTTTCTAGTTCCGTCACTATATATTCTTTATTTTCCTTCCTCTTCCTTCTTAACTTGCTGTTTTCATGCGTGGGGTATCTTGCGTGGAACACATTGATTCCCCGGTTTTCTAGTCCATACTAAATGATACCTTCTTCTCGCTTTCTTGAAATCGCCTTTGATATATTCAAGGAGTGTTAAAACTAACAAATGAAACGACATATTATCCTAACATGTTCTTGTATGTAAAATGGTAAAAATGAAAGTGATCAAAGACTATTCAAACAGAGAAATCTTTGTGCCCTAAAGGCGTCTTCGGTATCTCTGTGAGTAATAATAATAATAGTGTTAACTTTGGAACGTTGCAAGCAAGATTAGAGCCAGATATCAGTGATACTATGAGGACACCTCTTCTCCATTCATGACCTACATGTTTACTTCCAGCAAATGAAGTTTGCAGAGGTATTGAAATGGTTTGGCTCAAAGTGTAAGTAAATAAACACAAATCTATCAACATCAGCAGCTTTTACAGACACCCTTCGGCACCCCAACCGTTCAACATTAGAGTTTACTGAGAAAAAATAAAAGGAATTTTAGCAACAAAAAGCCATACTTTATTTTAAAAGATTTTGACGTTGAATAACGAACAAAAAAACAGTTTAAGTAAATAATTATACGAAGTAAACCTATCTCAAACGGCCAAAGAACCAACTCGCATTACCAGAATCTCTAGAACTCTTCTCGATCTAGTTATCACAAATAATCGTACAGCAATACTCAGTACAGCGATACCTCCTTCAGCTCCCCACCACTACTTTAACAAATTTCGGATGAATATTGTAAAGGAAGAATGGAATTATAATTATATGAGCTATCGTTTGAAGTCATTACTCAACAGAACTCTTTTATGAAAAACTTTTTAATAGGTCCACCTAACTTCAGATCATGATAAAATCTGACGGTGTTGACGCACTAGTTCCAATCTTCAATGAAAATTTTTAGAGTTTCTTAATGAATGTGTACCTTATTTTATCGAAAAAACTAATCCAAACCTCACTGTTAGGTTTACAGAAGGAATATAAGAGCTGAGCAGAATAAAAAATTTTTAACATCGGTTAAAAAATAAAACAAATAGGACTCTGCCGAACAGATTTAAACAGAATATTCGAAAAAAACACGGAAGTGAATTGATTGATTATAAGTTAGTGTCAGCCTCCCTTACCACATCAAAGATGTTTAAAGATTTAAAGAGAGGAAGGATGAAGGCACCATTTAGTGTGAGTTAAGGGAATGCAAAATCTACGCACAAGGTATGTTCCCGCACGGGATCTCTTGCGCATAGAGGCAGTAATTTAAAAAGGAAGGTTAGGAAATAAAATAAAAGTTGAAGAAAGTAGTAGACACAAAAAAAGGACAGAAACGAACCAAAAAAAGATGGTCCTTTAACAAAACAAAAAACGTTCTATTTCAACAAAAAGAAGGCATACTTACCTCTCAGCTAGTGACCTTACATTTTCCCACTGGGAGTGCCAATTCCCATTGAGACAATAGTTGTATCCCACAGAGGTGGCGTAGAAATTATTCATAAACCTTATTGTCCTAACTTTTTAGTAAAAATTCCTTATCAAATACTTACACTATAGCAGGAAGAGACGCGGTGAAATGCAGATGAATTGATATTTAAAAATCTTGAAATTGAAAGCGTTGGTTGGATTCGAGGTTATAGTTAAAAGTTTATTTCTGCAACAGATG
The DNA here is from genome assembly GCA_014220935.1 of Platorchestia sp. MABIK. Classification (NCBI taxonomy): domain Eukaryota; kingdom Metazoa; phylum Arthropoda; class Malacostraca; order Amphipoda; family Talitridae; genus Platorchestia; species Platorchestia sp. MABIK. The sequence goes on along the minus strand of JACJUY010005332.1, from coordinate 3,551 downwards.
CCATCTACATATGTCAAACATCTTAGGGTGGAAGAAAGGAAGTAGGTTTCCGAACGATGTTTTCATTTTATTTATTATAACCAAGCAAAGAATCGGTGTTTGGTATCACATAGTCTCCGCAGTTAAAGGGAGAGCGATTTGTCAATTATCACAAAGTCAGCGTTACCGTAAAGTAGTGCTGGAATATTCATGTAGAACCGATTAGATCATTAGTTAAGTTCAGATTATTTTAGCTGATAAGATAGTTTTGGCCACCCTAATCACAACAAAGGTGCTCCATAAAGAGGAACGATGAAATCACTTTTCAGTACTGGGTTAGGGGACGCAGAATCTGTGCACAAGGTGTAGTATTCATGTACAAGATTCCCTGCGCATAGAAACATTTGGCTGAGATGGAAGTTAATTAAGGAAACGTGATGGAAGTTAAGGAAACGTGATGGAAGTTAAGGAAACGTGATGGAAGTTAAGGAAACGTGATGGAAGTTAAGGAAACGTGATGGAAGTTAAGAAAACGTGATGGAAGTTAAGGAAACGTGATGGAAGTTAAGGAAACGTGATGGAAGTTAAGGAAACGTGATGGAAGTTAAGGAAACGTGATGGAAGTTAAGGAAACGTGATGGAAGTTAAGGAAACGTGATGGAAGTTAAGGAAACGTGATAGAAATTAGAAAAAATAATACGTGTTGAAAAACAGGATAGCAATAAACCGAAAAAGACGGTCCATAACATAAAACAAACAATTAGTTTCACAAAAAGAAAGTGTAAATAACTCTTAGCGAGGAAAAAGGACAGATTAGATTATTAGTTAGTTTAAGCCTCCCTATCCTCAACAAATGAGATCCAAAGAGAGGAAGGAAGAAGGCACCATTTAGTATGGAGTTAAGAGAACGTGGAATCTATGCAGAAAGGGCATGGAAACAGTAAGATGAGAAAGAAGTTCATGAAACAAGATCAAAGTTGAAGAAGAGAATAGTAGGTGTTGAAAAAACAGGACAGCAGTGAACCAAAAAAAAGTTGGTCCGTAACAAAACAAAAACCTATGTTATTTTAACAAAAAGAAAGCCTACCTAACCTTTAGCTCGGGCCCTCACATAGTCCCCCTGGGAGCGCCAATTCCCATAGATACAATAGTTGTATCCCCTTGAGGGGAGGAAAAAGGACAGCAATGAACCGAAAAAATGGCCAGTAGCAAAATAGATCATTTAATCAAAAGAAAAATGTACCAATTCTGCAGTTTGGGACCTCATCTTTTGCTCTTAGGAGCTTCAACTCCTTTAGAAACAACTGTTCCATTCCTGGTGATGATAGGGGAACGTTTTATTAAACAACAAGGGCCATGAGGACTGAACCCTAGCATTTTTCAAGTGCAAAATATTTCTTTAGGGACGAGTCACTTGTACTTCAAAATGAAATGCATCACTGTATCGACTAAATTTCAGTAGCATCGACAAATGACATCAACTAATGATAATTATAAGGATGCAAAAACTTTTAGACTTCAAATATTTATTTAACGAGTGAACAAAACTTAGGCCGACATAACAGTATAACAAAGCAGATTATAATAATTTAACCCCCAACGATATTGAATTACTGGACTTGAATTTCTTTATTTAAATTGATCACAAAAGTAACGTAAAAGTTCAACGCCCATTAGGACACGAGGATCGCGGATTAACCAACCATTCTTTAAAAAGAGGAAAACATTTCGAAAAAACTATCAGATTGATTACAAGTTCGAGAGGCGCGGAATTTCATAAGCAGTCCATCGCGATTTTGGAACAGCGACTCCTTCGACGCTTTTCACTTTTTCTGCATCTCTGGCTCGAGCAAGCTGCCCCTCAGCATGTGCATCATGGTGCCGTTGTTGAAAATTTTCTCCAAATTGGCGAGGCAGAGCGTGAGGTGCAGGACAGGGGGCATGGGGTGGCCAGTGATCAGTACGTACCCCGGGGGCGCGGGTCGGAAGGGGCCCACAGCTCGAGGTGGGTAGGCGCGGTGTCGGGTGACGGCTTCGATAACTCGTTTAAACTTCACTTTTTCTGATTGACGTCTGCGAAAGAAACCAATAATCATTGCTATTTGTTATGAATAACATGCAAACATTTGATCAGTACTCCTGCACTGAGAGGAGATGTCCGAAGGTTGGTTGAGTGTCATTGTTTCTGATTGGCGTCTGCGAAAGAAACCAATAGTTGTTACATTATTATGAATTAAATACACTTTTTTCAGTATCCATGCATTGAGAGATGTCCTAAGGTTGGTTGAATGTAACCTAACATGAATGCAAGATGTGAACTTCGTGGTAAGGTTATAGCTGAGGAAAGTTTAGAAAACACAAACAAATATTTGGCATAACAAACGTAAAACAAATAATTACTCCATTTTCTAATGCAGTGCTTACATCGTAATAAAAAGGGCCCTCATTTTTAGCGAATCCGGAGCCACAGCTTGCGGTAGCCAGCAGATGTTCGAGAAAATTTCTCCATTGATCGCTACATTAATACAATTTAGTTATAGAAAAGTCTGTTCAGCTCCTTATAATAGAAAAAGCGAGTGAGTGGTGAGTGTGACGAGCAAGCTCAGTAAGTTGCTGAGCCCGTAGCTCTCTGGGCCATTTTCTTTGTGTGCTGTTTTCATTTGAGACGCCAAATGAGAACTTGAGGCACCGTTTTAGAAAACTGGGTGTGGATCAGATTGGCTCCCCATCCCTTGACATTCCTTATCGTCTATCAAACGTATTCTTGGGACTGATCTTATGAAAATTTCGAAGTTAGTTTCCTTTCAAATTCGTTCATAAATACAGACATTTCAAATGGTGGTTGTACTCATCTCCTACATTGCCTTCGGTGCCTCATTTTTTCCTTGATTTACCTAATTTACACCGCTCTAAAGCCTTGCATTGGATTACGGAGCATTATCGCAAATCTTTCGAATAGAGAAGACAGCATTTTTGTGAAAAATGAACATATGATCAGAGATAAGATTTTCAATCCTCTTTTTTATCTCCACCACCAGTGCTGAGTCAGCGCACAACTCACACCACTCAGAACCGAACGCGCGTCCTCCATTTCATACACGGAAACGCCAACCATTTAAATTGAACCATCATAGCCCTGCGACAACGGCTGAGGTGAAGATCATTACAATATGCTGAAACATCGTTAAAAATATCTTCTGACTCACAATTAGTCCAAATTTCGAAAAGAGTTCTATGATCAAGAAATATTTGAATGGAACGTGCATCCTACTTACGAAATAGTCTGACAAAACTCCTTGGAACATCTTGCGAGCACAGTATCTCTTCATTAAGTGTTCATCAACGCCAAATTGAAAATAATTCAGGTGATCAGATGTACATAGCTTAGAAACGGAGCGAAATGAGTATAACTTACTATTATGGCGATCAAAATTCATCTCGGTGCTTGTAAAAATTGAAATACCGGTCAGGGAAATAACATCATAATAAACCTGGGTAAAAAAGTTATCGGGAGTCTTCCTGATTTTAAGTAAAAAGGAGAGAACTAAAAATACCGTATAAAACATTTACTC
>JACJUY010005331.1:41537-61279 GCA_014220935.1 Platorchestia sp. MABIK | reverse complement strand
GAATGGCGTCCATACCTTAGGAAAATGTTTGATCAAGCTTGGGAGATCCCTGGACGCAATACACCATTGCACTCCTTTGAGAAAAGCCCATTTGGAGTGCTCAGCTCTACTCATCATGAATAAGAAAAAATTTGAAAATATTTCTTGTGTCAATTACTCAATACATTTTTCGATTTGCACCCATGAGCCAAATCTTAATTAAGCTGTCAATTTGTTCAAGCCGAGTGAACGTTTATATTTCAAGTTAAATTGTGCTCTACATAAATAATTTCAAAAGTAAACTTAACTCCTTCTAAAATTAATTTTTTGGTAGTCATTCCATTTACAAGTAATGACCTTATTCCTCCTGCAGGGTGATGAATTGTTCGTATTAAAAATGTGCATTTACTTTTTAAATTTTTATTGCAGAGTTGAAAAATTCTCTAAAGGTGTTTTGCTTAACCTATAGCCAATTGCGTCACCTTTAACCTTTAACTAGATATCAATTCATTGAGGAAGCTGTTGAATTATTTAAATTTAGCAACATTTTTTCCATAATAATGATAATGTCTAGTTTGCAAATTGAAACTTTGCTACTCTAGCATCTTTGTATGCTCGGCGTTTTATTAACTCTGCCTGAGCTATTAGTAGAGTTGCTAAGTATCATACTTGGTGGGATGCGATCTTGAGCATCAATGAAGACACTCATTCACGACTCATCCTGAATATATTGTACATTCCACCAAATTATGATGTAAGAAAATGTTCTCTCATGTCAGTTTTGGTTCAATCCGTGAACATTTCATCCAAGAGCGTTCCTTGTAACGCTCCTTGATTTTTAGTTTCGTTAACCTAAAAAAGTTTTTCAAGTCATTTGGCTCAACCATTGTGGGAACGCTTCTTAGCGAAGACGATGAAAATGTTTTTTTTTTTCACCTAAGGTCAGGGGAACGTTCGGGGAAACAAAAAAGAAGCGCGCACAACGAAGGCACTCGAGGAACGTCCCATGCGAGTGTGTGTGACTTTGTATCTCCCGTTCAGCGCCCTAATGAGGTTATGTTGAATCGTTTTGTAAAATTTTTAAAACCAATGAGGGCTTTTGCAAAATATGTATTGGAAATAATCTGCTTTTTTCTCTCTTTATTTTCTTTCTTCACATCGTAACTCACAAAAACTAAGACTGATTTTAGATCCTTGCTCATGAAGAAACAAATGTTCCACTGCAGAAGTAACATACTAATGAGAATGTTGCGAAACGATCTACGAAATTTTGAGTACCGTAGGATACTCATATTGTACGGAAAATAAATGAGAGTGTTGCGAAACGATCTCCGAAATTTTGAGTCAGGGTTTTTACCGACTGGGGTTTCACATTGTAGTGATAGCTGGAAAATAAAAAAATATTGGGAGTCATTTTACGAGCTCTTTAACCTATGGCGAATAATGGGATGAATAAAATTAGGTAATGATTTTAATAAAAGAAATAATAAATACATCAACGTGTAAACTATATTAGCTGATTAGATGTCATTGTCGCCAAAAAATTTTAAAACTTAATACCTGTTGTATGCGAACTTTGTGACAACGCCTTCAGCAATTTGTTCGCACCAATGTTGTGATATTGAACTCCAATATTATTCGCTCATGGAGTGAGTATGTGTGTACTCACGAGATTTTTTCACTCTTTTCTCTCTTAATTCCCAAGCTAGTTTTTAAACAGGAATATCTTTTTAATCTTGACTCTGTATTTCGTTTTTAATTTATATTTTACTTACTGCTTACAGTTTACTAATTTTAAATGACTGATCATGCTGATGTATTCGATGAAATCGACCCAGATCTCAATCATTTGAAAAGACTACATCCAAGCCTAAACGACTCTGAAAACTGCATGTATACTAATATATCAAAATTCAACGAAACTATACGAAGGCCTCGCAATGATTTTTCCCTCCTGTGTTGGAACTGTAGGTAACTCTATCCAAAATTGGAAGAGATACAATGTACTATGACTGAATTTAAGTATAACCTAGACGTGATTAACTTCACCGAAAGCTGGCTAGACGACTCAACTAAAGATATGATTAGATTTGAAAATTATCATAGTTACCATTCGCTACGAAAAGCCAAGCGAGGCGGAGGCATCAGTACGTACAAATATAAACACATAGACTCGAGAATTATAGCATGTGCAACAATGAATCGGGATCATATAGAGTCACTATTCGTGGAACTGTCTAGAGATGGTAAACGAATTGTGCTTGGAACGGTGTATAGGCCTCCTACAGCCTGTCCTATATCCTTCCTGAATGTGCTCAATCGTATTATTTCTCAGTTCAACAGGTCCTTATACAATGATATTATAATCTGCGGTGACTTCAATTATGATCAACTGAAACAAGAAAGCTATGAACCAATCTCTAATTTCCTAAATGCCTTTCAGTCTAAATCTTTCCTTCCGATGATCACAAAGCCCACACGAATCTCCTCAGAATCTGCTACGTTGCTCGATAATATCTTCATGGCGGACCCAACTGATTTTCTTGCTGGAATAATTGCTTCTGACTCATCAGATAATTTTCCAGTTTTTCTTATTAAGAAAAATGTCTACATTGCTTGCACCAAGCCACGGGCTGAAACTTACTCATATCGTAAAGTGAACGAATCAAATTTAGAAGAAATGCGCACCGTTCTAGAAGAATCAATGCCAACGTTGCACATCTCTCAACAAAAACCATAATGCAACGAGCATTGATGAAGAAGAACTAAACTTGACTGAAACTATAATGACCGCATACAATCAATGTGGCCCAATTGTAACTCGTACAGTTACACCGAAAAATCAACGAAAGCCCTGGATTACTGGAGACATCGTGATAAACATAAAGAAACGTCAAGCGTACCTAGCCCTCCTTTGCGAAGGGCGAATATCTAGAGAAACATATAACAGATTCAGAAACTATGTGACAAACCAGATAAGAACATCAAAAAAGAGCTACTTTACGCTCAAGTTTACTCAATTTAAAGCTGACGTTAAAAAGACCTGGCGCCTCCTTAACTCTTGCCATAAACTGAATGATGCCAATAAAAATAAAATTGAATATGTTGTCAAGATGATGTAAAATACCACGAGAAGAAAGAAATTGCCAATCTCTTTAACAATTTCTTCGAAAACGTAGGGAAAACCATAGCTGATGGTATTCCAAGTGAACCTACTGATCACCTGGAATACATGGATCATATTCGAGAGCACAACTCCGTTTTCTTCACGCCTACCGACTCTTCCGATGTAATTGTGGGCATAAACAACCTGAAAAATAAATCGAGTGGGTTACAAACGCTTTCGACTAAAGTACTTAACGTTATTGCTGATATTGTAGCCCCGCTCTTATATCCAATATTATTAACCTGTCTCTCTTCCATGGCACTTTCCCGAACTCCCTCAAAGGTGCTAGAGTGACCCCTATCTTTAAAAATGGTGAAAAAACCTGTGTAAACAATAATCGACCTATCTCCGTGCCACCAATTATTAGCAAGGTATTCGAGAAAATTGTGTATAAAAAATGTACTTTTATTTTTAACAAAAATCATTTCTCTATGATAAACAATACGGCTTTCGCTCTAAAAAATCAACAACACAGGCTATATTAAATCATTTAGAATACCTTTATTCTAATACAGATGAAGGAAAGCCTGTCTTCTCTGTATTTCTTGACTTTCGAAAAACATTCGATTGTGTGGACAATAAGATATTACTCTCGAAGCTACACTGTTTTGGCATTCGAGGTGATGCTCATGATTGGTTCAGATCATACCTAACAAATCGGAAGCAATTCGTTGTCATTGACGATGCAAATACGGACCCACAGACAATAAGTCATGAAGTTCCACAAGGATCTGTTCTTGGGATTCTACTATTTCTGATTTTTATCAATGATAGTATTAACTCCAGATAATTTTTCAAATTCACACTTTTTGCCGATTACAGCACGCTTTCTGCAGTCCTTCCAAACCAAAATCCCGCTCTGATTACGGAGAGGATAAATAATGAACTCCATAAGGTTTCATTGTGGCTGAAAGCTAACAAAATAAGCCTTAATATCGATAAAACAAAATGTATTACATTCTCATGCAAGAAAAATATATCTCTCCCACGCATTAAAATTGGCGAAGGTGAAATCGAAGAAACCAATTCATGTTAGTTTCTGGGCATCATAATAGATAAACATCTGACCTTTAACGAGCACATCGCTCATATTAGTTCTAAATTATCAAAATCCATCAGAATCCTAAATAAAGTTACAAATTTCCTGCCTGAAATAGCTTTTCAAATGCTCTACCGAACGCTCATTTCACCATACTTGCAATACGGAATAGAAGCATGGCACGAAACTGGAAAAAGTAAAACCAATGTTCTTTTCACTCTGCAAAAAAGAGCCATCAGAGCGGTAAATCTCCATTTGTAATTTCATTTACAAAACATTTACAAATGATGGCCACAATAGCCTAAAACAATTATCAACTGCACAAACTGGTCATCACGACCATTTGACCCGAAATAGAAGTAAATTCATGCTTCCTTATTATTCAAAGGCCCGGTTGCAGCAAAGTATCCTCTTCGTTGGAACTAAAACTTGGAACTCAATCCCTGCGGAGATCCGTCAAAGTAATTCTTACATGGTATTCAAAAGAAATCTTGAGTCTCACTTCCTATCAGAATACTAGTCGTGTAAGATGACCAAGTCAAATCTTGTCTCCCACATGACTGGTCCTAATAATGTAATTTGCCATGGTTAATATCGCCGATCTTTAGTTTGTTCTTAAACCGTTTATTGAATATACTGTTAAATCTACTCTATATGAAATACATTGTAAAATGAAGCATCTAATATCGAGTTAATTATCTCATAGATCAGTCTAATGAGAAACTAGGTTTATTGAATTAGGTTAAACATTATTGTACACCTTAGAATAACGTTGATGGTAGGATGCCCTATAAGTCGCTGAACTTATTTGGGCCCACAGGTAGCTATACTCAAATTTGACCATTGTACTAGACTTAAGAAACATTCTACCCTTGTATCACCTGCGGTAAATAAATTGTGTAAATCATAATAATGGGACAGTTTCGGAATGAATGTTCGTTTGAAAATTACTGTGTGATCAAACGGGCGATTAATCATCAAAAGTTATAAGTAAGTTGAATGTTAAAATTAAGCGAGCGAGAAAACTTTTTCGAAAAAGTTAAGGACTTGAGACGACGAGGGCCAGGAGATCGAGCGTTTATTGTCTTAGGATAAGGGGAGAGGCTATTGTGAGCTCTCTCAGCCAAAATCACCGCCAAAGAGAAGTCAAAATTATGTTCATTTCACGAACCCAAGCTATCGAGACGGGCCGTTAACATGACGCATAAATTGCGGAAAAAATAGAGTAGAAAATAAATCTCCCTAGAGATCCATTGTGAGAGGCAGAGAATATCAGCCGATAGGGGTGAGCAATTGCCAAGAATCATCCTGATTGGGCTTGCGTAAAGGGCAGAATTCGAGGGAAGGAATTTCACATTAACTGCAATAATAGCAGGCACCCTTCGACCGGAGGAGCTGGAAGGAGAGTAGGAAAATTCTAGGCAGATGAGCAGCCTGAGTGCAAAAATCAGAAAGTATGGTTCACGAAGCGCTGTACGTGTTCGTTTAAAACAACTTTCCAGTTCAATCTTTCCGATCAGAAGGGAAATCTGCGTCGTGCGGAAGTTATTTTGAATTTAATTGACGATGTGACAGAGTAAAAACGGTCACATTAATGACTGGCAATGACGCATCATAAGTAGGAGCATTTTTCAGTATTCAGTTATTATCGTTGCAATTGATTTAAAAACTAGTTTAGAATATCAGGCATATTTTGGCGAATGAGGTTTCTAATCTATCAAACAGTTGAAAACATATTGATCTTATAAAAGAATGTTTTTAAAATTAATTGAGTTCAATAATTGTTCTACAGATTATTTTATCATGAAGTCACTATCACAAAGTCAGCTACGAAATTACTCGTTCACCCCTCGTCTTTCAAAACTTTCTAGAATAACTCAAGAACTATTGTTGCCACAGGTATAAGATTTTCACAGGGTGTGAAGCACATATTAGTGACAATCATACGAAGTTTCTAGAACAAAGCATTATTTTTAGAAGATTTTACAAGCTGAACTTCAGAAACACGATGAGATGAAATTATTCATTCAATTGAGAACATTTCATTTCATTGAGAAGTATTTACCGTTATACTTTTTTATTGAAAAAATTTGTGACTAAAATGTTCTTGAACATTCTAGATGTGAGATCATTCTAGAAAATTGTGTCAGAGCTAACAGGGAGCCAAAGGAGTAGAGCTTTGCCATTCGTACACTAGCACCACGATGGGAAAAACTAAGGAACTCTGTGTGGACCTCAGACAGAAGATTATTGACTGACACAAAGCTGGAAATAGTTATAGCGACATATCTAAGCGTTTGAACATTCCAAGATCTACCGTACAATCTGGTATGAAAAAGTTTGCCAAGTTTGGTACTGTAGAAACATTGTCTGGGCGTGGTCACAAACAAAAACTCTCGGTGAGAACTTTTCGAAAATTGTGTCTTGAGGTCAATGCTAATCCACGAGTGAAGCTAAACGACATTGCCGAGAGATTGAACGCCCAGGGAGCTAGCGTGAGCAATCGCACAATCCAGCGCTGTCTGAACAAGGAAGGCCTTCAAGGACGTCGACCTCGAAGGACTCCACTCCACAAACCGTGTCATGTTGCTGCTCGCTGGAACTTTGCAAAGTCACACTTGGATGAGGACAGAGGCTTTTGGGAGAGAGTATTATGGAATGACGAAACCAAAATCGAGCTTTTGGGGCACAATGACGAGAAGACGGTTTGGCATAAGAATGATGAAGCTTTTCTGCCGAAGAACACTGTGCCAACAGTTAAACACAGAGGTGGACTACTGATGTTTTGGGGTTGTTTTGCTGCATCGGGTACTGGAAAATTAGTTACAATAATTATTGAAGGGAAGACTCTGATGACTATATTTCTATTTTGGACGAAAACCTGAAGGTATCAGCTAATAGTTTGGGACTTGGAAGGCGGTTGGTATTTCAACAAGATAATGACCCAAAGTACATGGCTAAGTCTACAACTAGCTGGATCCAATGAAATAAGGTAAATGTGCTGCCATGGCTCTCGATGAGTCCTGATCTCAATTCTGTTGAAAATTTGTGGCAGGAATTAAAAGTCAACATCAGCACGAGAGCTCCAAAGAATTTTCAGGAATTGAAACGCATCGCCATTGAAGAATGGAACAATATTTCATCTGAAACTACGGAAAAGCTTGTTAAAAACTATAATAAAAGGCTTTTAAATGTTATGAAGATGAAAAGTCACGCTATTGATTATTAAAAATGTACTTAAATAGTAGATTCACCTCAATAAAGTATTATGCTACTCACTGTATGAATAATTTTGTCGTGTTTCTGAAGTTCAGCTTGTTACATCTTTCGAAAATAATATTTTGTTCAAGAAACTTTGTATTATTGTCACTAATATGTGCTTCATATCCTTTGAAAATTTTATGCCTGTGGCAACAATAGTTTTTGAGTAATTCTAGAAAGTTTTGAAGGACACGAGGAGTACGAATAATTTTGTCGCTAACTTATGTAAACTAAATTAATCACAGAGTGACGACGCTTCGGAATGGGCTTTGGCGAGTTCGGAAGAAATAGTTTAAATAAACATCATTTCGATTCCGTTAAATTGACCGAAAATTGTTGTGTAGTGAAGGTACATAGATATTGTTAAAAACCAATGTTGAGCGGCTTTTAAGAGGGAAAGGAAATATTGAATATAATATAATTCTTACTAGCAGATGGAGGATTTATATTGCGAAGAAAACTTTGTCTGTATCGTAAAGGGAGGTTACGCAGCTTTCGTGTACATTCATCCAGTGTTCCAAGCAAGAACAGACTTGGGAATAAACTGAATCGAATTGGTTTCATAAAAAAACATTAAAAGGAGTGGGGTATTATTTACGTGTTCTAGGTAATCATTGTGCACCGTGTTATTAAAACTGTATTGTGCTTTTTAACGGATTTAGGTGCGAGTAATTATAGCACAAAAGTTTCCGGGATTTTAGTTCCATTTATCAAAAGCTAATGCTCTTCAGTGTGAAATATTGTAAATTGTCCGACCAATATTAGGGTTTCAACAATGTTATAAACTGATTAACTGAAATCAATTAGCTATTGCGAGTTTTCTGAACAACGGTTGTGTATTAGGGTGTAACTCGGACGAGTATAATTTTAAAAGATCCCACATGTCCCGAATATTTGATCTAGTGAACAGGCCTCATTTCAAGGATACAAGAAAACCCATCAGAAATACGATGGTGGAGTTGGAAGTCAATTTGGGGTACGAAACTTGGTGAGTACTTGTAGTATTTTTCGTTTTTACACGTTACTGTGGTACACACTAATATTAATGTTGTATATTATATTATACTCGTTGAGATTGCAATATCATCTACAGTCCTCTGTGGAGGAGCTCCTTTCTTCCATCCGAAATTCCCCCTTTAACACAAGTTGGCAAAAAGTAAACTCATCTCGTGACAATCCTTAAATGTTTCATGCGAACAATTGCACTTTCTTCCGGCGAATAGAAGTTTTCAAACTTGACTGGAATTCTGAAGACTCCATTAGTATAATTTTTTTCACCAGGCGCCTCTAACCTTCGTTATTGCACTCAATATCGAAATTGTTAAATTAACGCAATAAGCTCAAATTGACAAGTTTAGCACGAGAATTAAAAAAATTCTGCTGAATATTTATTTTGCCCGTACTTCGCAGAAGTCTTTCATTATTTTATCATCGTTTAACATTAGCGCCAAGGCGAACTACATATATTTGGTCTTATCACTCGATAAACAACTCATTCAAAATCATGGGTAAAATTTTCAAAATTTCTAACAGAAAAAACATGGTAAATCAAAATTTAGCATCCGTCTCGTTCTTCATCAATGAACTTCACAACGTGGACAGCTAGCCCGCTACCAAGTCTGAGTTCCCAAGCCCCACTGCACTCAGATAGTGTGCCCGACATGCGGTAGAGTACCTTGACACACTCAGGTACGCCTGATTGGCCAAAAATTCATTGAGAGGTCGCCTAAACAACTCGCTCTCATTGGCTTGCTCTGATGTGTGCGATTAAAGAGAGGGAGAGTCATTTTCTTTGAGCGTCCCGACCACGTTGAGGCCCTCGGTAAACAGAACGAGAAAATATCATCGAGGCTTGCGTCGATGGTGTGCCCCGAGAGCATGGCGAGCGTCAGTGTTTTAGTGGTCGCGTGCTGGTGTGGTTGTCCACTAGTGATCAACTTTTCACAAACTCGGGCATTCTAACGTATTGTTCAGCTTCTGCGCTTTATTACCGCTGAACAAATTCGGGGAGTGATCAGTTTCGCCAGTTTTTTTATGCAGGAATTATCACTGCTGAGGAATATTTTCGCCTAATTATGGAAAAATGTTACTAAGGTAAGGATATCATCGGTAGCAGGTGTTATCTGTGATGCCATTTAATTAGCATTCTCAACTTGATGTCTCGATTGATTAACTTCACATCTCGACAAAATTGCTTGATCTTTCAAAAAGGCTTCATTATTGATAACGTCGGTAATAACATATTGCTTACATGTTGATTACATTTCCAGCGATTAAATCTACAACAAAAATAATTTCTTCCAAAAAAATGATCTGTTTGGTCAAGTTCCGAAGAATGGAGCCGCAGTATGTTATTAATCCTCGAGTCAATTTTCGCAGTCATCGCGATTTCCTAGCACCTGTTACTCGGGTAGTGCAAAACTATATTTTCATCGGAATACATAGTAAAATTTTCTTTCTTTAATGGGTAGGGCCTTTCTTCTTCAGACATATAATTATTTACTGGTTCATTTATCGTGTCTTCTCAAACCACTTACAACGCTAACAAAATGAAAAAAATATAGAGCATTGCCAACAGGAAAAGAAGTTGAACTAAGGTATAACGCTATATCACGACGCCGTTTCTCTGCTCAGGTAAATCGTTAAGTAGATAGTTTAACGTCATAAAAGTTTAACTTCACAACCTTCTCACATCAATGCTAGATTCTCATCGAAGAATTCACTTCAAAATGAAACACCAATCTTGTTTTCTACTAAAATATTGGAGACTTTTAAATCTTACTTTGCAGTCACTATGCTCGATTCTGATTATAGGATAGTGAAATCACGGCAGAGTTCATGACATGACGCTTTTTGTCTGCAGTGACTCAAGGTATGCACTTGGGGTAAGAATACTGACGAGCGAGAACAGTCACGAATCACGATGCGATGCTGCATCGTGGGCTGAATAATCGACATCACCCTAACAATTTTTCATTTTCTGTCTGATGGGCATTTTGAACAAATGGAAGCTATCAGAGGTGGTTATGAGTGGTAAATTCGCAGTGCTGGAGCTGAAGTCAATTAGGATGATACATGTCGCTTTTGTTTGGTATCTTTGTTTCCTGATAATCGGATGATCAGATGAGGGATCATAGGCCATTATTAGGTGGGATGTGATGCTCATATGCAGTATAATAATAGGACTACATTTCCTGCACGCTTGCTTACTTGAATGATTTGTCCGTCCCTACTCCCACCGTGTCAAGTGAACATCTGAACACTACTTAATGACTGAAAATATCTATTCTTGAACTGTTGTTTATAATGAAATTCATACGAAAGTTACCCTTGTACTAAAATGGAGGAATCCAAATAAGATAGGGTTCGCAGAATTATACGCGAGAAGAAACGAATCATGGCTAAGTTTGAGTGATGACTGCTCCGTTCGAGCCATGTACTCGCCTGTGGTCCGAGCCATCTATGTTGTCACTCACAAATATTTGAAGACCCTCTTAAATCAACCCTGGGTAGACTGCGTAAATTCGCTATTTTTGCTCACATAAAACAAACAACAATCCCGTTTCTTAATTTTTACCGACGAAACTGATTTGTATCATAACACGTTGTAAACAAAGTTTGTTTGTGACGTGCAATAGTTGTGTTTACGAGAAAAATTGCGAGTGGAACATCAATCGTTTCAATCTATTGGAGTGTCTGTAATTTTAAAAATGATCAAAAAGAAACCAAATAAGTTATTAGCAATAACTACTAGTTTCAAAAACAGACTTTCAAGGCGATGCGGGTGCACTAGTTCATATTTGAACAATGTAAACAGATAATTTACACATCCCGAGTGATACATCAGTAGAATATTAACTAAGATCTTTTGTAATTGACAGGTTGAAATATAACGACTTGTGTACCTGAATAAATTCAGCGACTTTTTGGGTCTCGCATCAGTGCCACTACATGTCTGAAATGTATAGGCATTGTATACATGGCATCAGAGTTTGGCCTATACAGAGTTTGGCATCAGAGTTTGATATAGTAAGAGAGGATGATTTTACTTCGGTTTGTAGTTAAATGAGTGTGATGACTATTTTGATCAGATACGAATTGTTCAAGATCTTTTTGATCATGGCTGTTTAAAATTTTGCAAGTAAAGTTACAGAGGAACAATTATTGATGGATATCAGATATCTCGACTTTCAAGTTTTGAATGAAAATTTTTTTTTGGTAATGCATTCCAAGTTTCTTGTTGTTCTAATGGCTCTCTTGAGTAGTGTTTTTGTGTTGTCATTCCCAATGCCATACTTATAATTCGTAACGTAGAATGGACTTGATTAACGTCTTGTGCAGTATTTTCAGTAGATTTTTAGGTGATATATTTTTAACGTCTTTGAGAATTACTATACATTCGTAGAGTTTTGGACTTATTTGGGCGACATCTTTTTTGAAAATCAAATTGTTTTGTATGGTAATCTTTATTTATATAAAAAATTAATTTCCTAAATCGGATAATGAGAATCAAAAAGTCATTTCGCTAGTAGTAGACTGGGACTTATCTAATTTCACTGACACTGACGCAGATTGTATTCACTCCGAGGGACATTGAAACTTTTTCTAGTTTGTGATTTTATTCCATTCGCCAATGTATCATAGTTTCAATTTGGAAGGATTGTAGAGAAAGTAATGTGGTCAGGAAAGAGATGAATTTGTAAAATAAAGAACGTTTAACGATATTTTCGATTAATGTGAAAAACAGATGAATGAAAAACAGCTCCCAAAACGGATCATTGTTGAACTCCATGGTTTTTATCAAGATCATTCGATGGAAAATTACCATTTGGCAACTCTCGCAGGGTTTGTCTGAAATGATATGAACCGTGTATGAGCAACTCTTAATTTTTTAATGCCATAACATTGGAACTTCGGTAGTAACATGGTGTTATCTAAACAGTCAAGTGCTAGGGGATGTCAAAAAATACTGAGAAAACAATACTTCTTTGTCAATACAAGATTGGAATACGAATATTGAAAATTATCTAAATGCCCTGAGATATCAATTTTCTTAGATCGGAAGCCATACTGTTTATCATAGACCATAATTTGAACTTCGTTTAAAGTAACAAAAGGAAGGAAAGCAACCGTACACTTTCTTGTAAGCAATTTTTCAGAACATTTTGCAAAAAAATGAGGCCAGAAACATGCCTATAATTGTTGCAGGTTCATCTATTTAGTTAGGAATGGAACTTACTCTGGTAATTGTTAAATAGTTTGGGAGAATATATTGGAAAAGGGAATGATTAATCAAGTCTGAGAGGATAGAAGATATTACATCAGCTACGTACAATAACACATTTGCAAAGAACGATTTCAATTCATTTGATCTATTTTTCTGAATGTTCAAACAGTTGAGAATATCTGAGGCATTAGAAGGTGTAAAACGGAATACATTATTTTATTGAAAATATTCTTTGTAGCACAAGTGATGAGGTGGATCAGTATTGATATTGCCAGTAATATTTACCCATGTTAATAAGGAAGTTGGCAAAAATATTTGTAATGCCATTCCCCTTGTGGCACATTTATTGTCTAGAACATTGAATTCAATTTTCTTTACAGTATCATTTTTGGATCACTCACAAAATTAAATAGGTGCTAGATTTTTACATAATTTTTCACCTCGAAAAATTTGGGCGTGATATTATTCTCTAATAATTTTTTGTTTGGTTCCTATGATGATTTCTGAATCAATTATAATGTACAGCAAACTTGTACAGACAACCGTTACTTGTGGCATTAATTAGATTAAATGTTGTGTTAATGCTTTTGCATCAATCTGTTACCATTCATTAAGTGTATGGAGTAATAAAGTCTGTCAATATATGACGTATTTTTCAAAATACTTATTTACACCTCAATATTTATGTCTCAGCGTGCTGAGTGCTGCTGACATCAAAGACATTCTATTTAAGTAGAAACTCTGGAAAATGATCCGCTAGACAAGAATTTAGTATGCATGACAAAAGTTAGATAGGTTTATCAAAAAGTATTATCGAGCAGCATAGCAGAGCCCGACGAGGTAGGTGTAATCGTTGTGATTATTGGGAGCCAGGATTTACAGCGCAATAAATGAAAAGAAATTGATGTGTCTTCACAGCTTTCAAGTTTCAGCAGATCATAATTACAGTCATCACAACTGATCTTGTTATTGGATAGAGACCAGTGGAACAGCTCTGTAATATTACTGTTAATTCAAGAAAGAGAGTGGACACGTGGAAGGGGCTGGTAAACATTTCTTGCATTTGAAAAAGCGTTTGACGTGCTTTAATTATTAAACGAAAGTAACTTCGATTTGATCAGTTGCATTTGCGATGAGTTTGTAAATTATACCTTTTGATGAATAAGCGCTTGCGCCTCCACCACGTTTCCCATAATTTTGTAGCGTTAGGATAGTTCAGAATTAGAATCACATTTTTAATGTTTCATTTAGTTAATTTTCAGTGAAACTTTTGGTGCCAAAGTTATGCTCTGATACAGTTATGGATCAATTTATCTATTTCTCTTTTAGACAAAGTGATCTATAGGTCTAGTTTAGTAAAAGTAAGTCCTTGAAGCTTTTTAATATGTATTGTTAAATCAACTTTTGTCATGTTGGTATATTTACAATTTCTTCAATTACTTTAATTGGAACTAACGTATGGAAATAATTGATATCTGAGTCGATGGTAGTAAATGTATCGTTAACAAATCATTAAATAAAACCGAATGTAGAGAAATATAAACGAAGAAAGTGAATTGAAAAGAAGTGATGCTAAGCAGGAAGAGTAAACAAGAAATCTTACAAAAATTTTGATTTAGTTGAAATGGATGTCAAGCAAGGGGAGGGGAAGGAGACGAATTTCATTTGAAAAAGCAACTAAAAATCGAATTCTACGAACCGTAGGCTGCTATGCTAACGTTTTATGAGTACAATCATTGGAATCCTCAACATTCAGGAGCCTTCTTAAAACTGACACACATATAAAGAAAAGAATACGTGGCAGGTTGCGTTTATATGAGAGAATTACATTTGAAAAGGAAAATTATATAATAAATCAAAACATACGGGATATATGCAACTAAGTAAACATATAAAGAAAGCCTATAAAAGGGATTTATGAATGATAGGTTCAGGCTAATTTCCCAACATTACCAAGGAGTTTTTATTTTTTAGCTCCTTGAGGTACTTGTTGAAATCCGTTCATGGATTTTATTGGTAGGAATCTTGCAATAACACTTTGGTATGAACGATTAATTTAAAAATTGTTTTATCTTCAAACTTTTGAGAGGAATTACAGCAATATATTTTGTTCATTCCATTTATTGTATATTGTTATTGTCAGCGGGGATAACGGTGTTCATTCTTAAGCGACTAAGATCTCACAGATCATCGGCGAATATTTTTGTCTTTTATCAGCTCATCTGAGATTATACATCTACTCAAAACCTTACTAAGAATAAAATATCCCCCTGAAAGAAGAAAAAGACAGCTAAAAAAGACGTTGACAGCAACAGCAGAGCCTATCGCAAGACTTAACAGGAGGCTCATGATCGCGGGACAGGTAAAAGTATCGGAGTACTGAAAGAGATAGAAATGAGTGAGTTAAAAACTCTAGGCTAAGCTACGGTAGTTTCAACGGCTAGAACAAGGAACTGAAAGTTGAACAAACCGTTTTTAAGAGAGGGGTGTCGGGAGAAATAATTACTGCAAGAAGAACAGAACGAGACACTCCAGTCTGACAGACGGAGAGCAGGCGTGGGTTGAGGAAGCAGCAAAATTAATGGTACAAGATGGAACTGAAGACGAAGCTTATGGCAGGAGAGCAAACGTAAGTGATAGCGAATTTATAGACGAAGTCATAATAAAGAAAACCGGAATGACAGAATGAAGGCATTGACAGAAAAATGAGAAAACAAAGGTGATTAGCCCAAAAATTCTAACATCGAATGGGATTACATGGACAAACTGGTTGCTTAAACAATTATAAAGTTCGAACGAAAAGTATCTTTCATTGTGGTAATTTTATAAATTCGTGTTCAGAAATTCAACTTTCAGTCCTTTTAATAATATTTGCCCACCACTTCAAGCATATCGAGGAAGGTTAGTAACCCAGGATTTGTGCTCGTGTTGACGGTGGAACAGAAGCGAGGGCTTCATGTTTGCTGTCCTTGTCTAATAAGACATCGACAGCAAACAAGAGGCCACGATAACATTAGGGTTGCAAGGGCACAAAGTTAAGGTATAAAGGAGTTATAAATTCACCGCACACTAAATGCTAAATTTTTCTCAAAATTTGTGCTTGGTCTGAAATCAAACTTCAAGGAGCTGACTCTAGAGAAACTCGATTTGAAAAAAAATTGAAAGGGCACGACATGATAACATTCTTTGCAAACAATAACTTGAAACCGATGATCAAAAAGTATGATAACGAATGGACAACATCGAGACAGACGATATGCACACCTCAGCATTTCAAACATATTTTCAAGCGAATATTGCGAGTATTTGGTGGAACTATGTTGATGATATATCTTTATTTTCCGATTTTTGGAAATTAACATTCAACCTGATGTACAAAATTATTAAGTTTTACATAATGAGAAGACATAACATGAAATTTACAGAAACTTCTAATTTTCAGCAGCCAATTGAGTTCA
Organism: Platorchestia sp. MABIK; assembly: GCA_014220935.1. NCBI lineage: Eukaryota > Metazoa > Arthropoda > Malacostraca > Amphipoda > Talitridae > Platorchestia > Platorchestia sp. MABIK. The sequence continues at coordinate 45,149 of JACJUY010005331.1, read as the reverse complement.
AGGTATAATGATTCGGTCGATCATTCGTACAGCGTCTCCATGAGCTAACCGTAAGAATATAAATTATCGATTGATGACCGTATCTTACCCAGTAGTCGAGCGCCTTGATTTCTGCGCAGTGCCTCCTAGGTAGTCCGCACTACAACTCGAACACGATCTACACATGAAAATACTGTACACCAAGTTAGCACCGTCTAGTTCACCAATAGCATGCTACACTTACACTTCCGGAGAAAATTCCAAATAAGAGGCCCCTTTACCAGGCAGCTTCTCTTTTTGCTTGCCGTTCGGTCGTTCGGTCGATGCTTATAGAAAAGACGGAAGGAGAGTTTGACACAGAGTGTGTCGGGGAGAAAAGGGGTGAAACAGAAAAAGGATAGAGAGGAAACTGACAGAGATGCGCTTTGCGCATATGATGCTAGTTCTTTCTTCTCTCTAGTCATCGGAGTGACTCCATAGCCCGGATACGTTTCTTTCCGCCGCTATCAACGATTCAACGGTCTCGATCTCGGGTTTGTGCGAGCAGCACTCAACCAGACCGCACCGTGGCGACGCCAATGGCTCATCTTGTATTAATTAAGGAGCAGGGTGAGCATTCTTTCCTCCTTTATTGTCAAAGGCAACTTCCTCCCCGCTCTCTGCCTCGCAACCTTAACTTAAATAGTCTGTTACATTGACCTAGCGCCGGCGCACAATCTCATCGATCCCTGATGTAGCCAATAGCTCGACTCCGCTTTAAAGAGCGGGACGAGCTATCCCTAAATGCCCTATTACACAGAGCAACCAATTGCCTCGACTACGGCAACTGAGTTGACGCAACTTGTGGGTGCGCATCAGACGAGGCAGCCAGTGTGGCGTTACCAATTGCAGAGGGAAGTTGCGGCTCGCAATGACTGCGGCATTTGACGTTTTTCATTTTATAATTAAATGAAACGCATCAAGAACGTATGCAAACTCAGTTCCTGTTTCACGCCTTTGAATGTCCTTGTATTACTCATTGTCTTTATTCACTACTTGTCATCAAAAAATGGATGAGGTTGAAGGGTCATACAAGTAATTGATTCGATATAATTCTTATAAAGCATAATTAGGTTGTATGAAAATAATTTTGAATTTGTGAGAATCAATATTGAATGCATAATTAAAAACATCATAATATTGTTGTAAATTTCCAACTTCTTTTTTTTTTAAGCTTATACTTGAAAATTATTTCAATTATTTGTGATTTTATATCGCACAGAACTAAACAAAAGGAACAGCACATTATTTAAGTTCATTCATTTATTGCATTGATTTAGTTAGGTTCGAGTCTAACCAGTATAATAAATGGTTTGATCATTGAAAGCTGGAAATTGCCTCTGTTCTACCCTCTACTTATGATGGAAAATAAAAATGAATGCACTTTTAGTTACCTGACTCCATAGCGTCAATCGTCTTTTTTTCTGTCTCGCTTGTGGCAAGTAGTGATGAATGGCCATTTTCTGGATGGCTTCAATAGCTACATCAAATTTAGCTAAACTGCCTTTGATTTTTCGCAGTCGCGGTGCAATTTTTCTACTGAGGGTTCGAAATCTGGCTACAAAATTTGGAAGATCATTGAGCGCTCATTATGGTTCTCAATGTTACTCAGAAACACAATTTAAAACCGAACAGCTCCACATCTAAGTAAACATAATGTGGTTTTTATATTTCTTCACACAACTTATGGTTCATAAAAGTATAAACTCATTAACTTATGGTTTATACTTTTAAATCTTTGACCACTTTATTTAATCATAAAATACTAGCTTACACAAATTCATTTATATTAGAAAATTGACATTATTTGAAAGTGAAATGTATACGTATGCATTGTAAATGGTAATATTCCGCTTATTGTGAACAACAATTACCGAAAATTGACTAATTATGTGACTAAAATGACAAATTATTGTTTCTGTAGCATTTAATTACATTCCATAGCATAAGACATTAATGAAATCCATCTATCATCAATTGTATGGTGGATTGAGTCCATGTTGGCTCAGAGGGAGGCGGTGTCACAACCACCCTTACTCTACTACGGTCAGGCGAGCACTGACTCGTCGCTTTGAGTTGCTCGAGGTTTCTGAACAAGCACGGCAACCAGAAATCGCCTAGGAACTGCAGCCAGTGGCTCGTAGATGCAACCGTAATTGCTTCTAGAAGCAATTCGTTGCCCCCCTGTAATAGCGCCTTAAGAGTCTTTTCCAGCACGACAGGAGCCAAGCGCCTCAATCATCAGTGCTTCTTTGCTGAGTGCCATCTTCGCTCCACGCCACATGACTGGAGTACACAGCTCAGAGCTATTTTCTCTGCCCCGTTGACGCCGCTACTTCCAGCACTCTAGCAACTTAATTTGCTCCGCAGCACACTCTTGCTACCCACACTCACATCCGAGATCCTGAGTCGGCAGCGTAGCCAGCGTAGTCACCACTGTGAGTGCGCTCATCATGACAACTTGTCACTAGCCGAGGTTTCGCTAACGTCTACATCAATGCGCTCGTACTGCTGTTTCTAACCACTGGAAATACTGTACATCGGACGCCACCTCAAAACTTTCGTGGCTCAGGAAACACTGCGACGCATAGAAGCTGAGATTATCTGTAGTGTAACTATAGTTCTGAGCCAAAATACTTCATCATTCAAAACCGTCCCCTCAATGTCATTCTCACGTCGGGCACAGGACTGCAGTAGTTCAAGTCCCATAAGGGCATGGAATGTAGGTATATCTCTTGCTTGACCTTTTCAACAACAGTTTCATTGTAGAACTACGGATGGGCAATAAATTCTTCAACTCATTAATGATGATAAACCTGTTTAGTGTATGAGAGACGTCTCGTGGCTGCTTACGATTATCCAGCTGTTTTCACGACGAGCGGAACTGTTTCTCCACAGTCGTGTAGATCGGGCAGACCACTCTTTGTAATGAGGCAGTGGCACTAATCAGACGGTATGGTAGGAATGACTTTCGTCCGCTAATTATTTAGACCTGAAATCAAGCTGGATACCTGATAAAGTAACAAAACTGGCTAGTACCTTTCTCATTACCATTTATGAAGAAACTAGTAAAAAAAAATTCAATGATATCACCTTCTTATGGCTAGATGGTGCAATTCAACAAAATGAATGGAATTCATTATCGAACAGCAAAAATGATTTCAGAATTTCGTACACTCAGCTACGAAAAGAGTCTTCAACGACTTGAATCTATTTCCCTTGAACAAAAATGACTCCGAGGGTTACTGATAGAGATACTTACGAATATTTTTCATGGCTACAAAGGTGTGAGCTCACAGGGACTTTTTAACATCAACGTAAGATCAGTACCAGAAATTACTGTCAGAAATTGATAAAAAAATTTTTAGTGTCATAAGGCCCAAAATTTTCATTAATTCATATTACCAGAGTTTGGAGCCCTGTATCAGAAAATATCGTTTCAGCTGGCATAGTGAATAAGCCCAAAAATCGTCTTGACCAAAGCTGTGTGGGGAATCTTCTGATTTCTTAAAGTGCCAATCGAGTGTGGACTAAAGTTTCTGACAATGATGAACATTTGCGTAATTCAATTGGTAATATTAGAATCCATGTATT
>JACJUY010005331.1:8762-34632 GCA_014220935.1 Platorchestia sp. MABIK | reverse complement strand
GGAAGAGGGAAAAAATAATTATTTGAAACTCAGGTAACAAAATCAACTGGGAAGACATTAAGCATCAAATTTTAGTTAGGGTAATTATTTGGATTCATGTAATAATGACCACCGTAATAAACACAGTAAAATGGGCTACCGTAAAAACGTCACACCATACGATCGTTGACACATCGTCATTTGATAACCGGAAACCTAAAAACAACTAACTTAACCTAACCACGCTCGCGTTATTAACTCACGCTTTGCTCTGGGCATAGAGTTCGCTCACATTGCTCACTACCAAGATGTTATCACCCGTAACTCGAACCGTATTTGCGGTCACTTCCAAACAACCAATCACCTGCAGTTCCCGAATACTTTGTCTCTTTAGGAATTTTTACTGATTTACTGCAATACTCCAGAAATAATAAATCCACAGGCAGCATAAGTACGCGTTTATGGCATTGTGAAGGCATTTATGGCGTTTTGAACGCATTTATGGCATTATATGCAGATTATGCACTTATGGTGCTTTAGGCATTATAGGCATTTATGGCAAAAGTCTGGGCTTTAGTCATCACCAGTTTGTTGGTACGACATCGGTAAGACGACTAGACGACCATCTCAAAGTACGAGTTCTGAAACGGATTCAAAGTTAATACACTTACTGTACTAAATTGAATTTGACTGTTTTAAGCAACTTTCTAATTATCAAAATGATCAATAACTGTTTCCACGTGGGAGAACTGTTCGAGAGGGAGAACTGTATACCAATTCTTTGATCGGAAATTTTTCCGTAAGAAAATTTCTTCTATTCCCAAAAGTGTAATCTATGCTTCTGTCAAATGTATTTGGAACAAGGCATCATGTTGCGTCAAGCCCCGGTATTACTTGAATTGTGTGCAACATTCAAGATTTCCCATGCGACGTTTAATTTCCTGTTTCTACTCGTACCCTGAAGATCTTAGGGGAGAATTGCACATTATCAAGAAACTCAGGGAATTCCGTATATTTTGTCTAGACTATGAAATAAAAGAGTAATACTTGTCGTGCTCTACGAGGAACCCTTCTGCTCTACTGTAGATTCAGTGCTAATGCTCATGGTTCGTCTTTACGATCTTCTTAATTGATTACCATGTATATGACTCCGAATTCAGTCACTGCTGGAAATAGAAAAAAATCAGGGTGCTTTCGATGTGGTTGGTGACTGATCGCAATGAAATACACTTCCCCACAATTGTTTAGCATTTTAATTTTTTCTGCTGCTCTGCTCGTTTACTGGGCTTGATCCGCCGGTGGTCACTAAAGGTGTTTTCGCAATGGGCATGACCCATCGGAGGTTACCAACCTAATTTTCCTGCATGTTCAATTATAGCCGAATAAAAGGGCGACCAATTTGTGTTAGTCATATTCAGGATTAAATAATAAAACTGACTTTAATTTTAATTGAATTTTGAGCTTCAGTTTAATCAGCAGTCAAGGTGTTATGAACTTCGTGCTTGAAGATGACAGAGTTGTACAGGGAAGATAGTTTTGAAAAAAACCGTAAAATGTGAAAATTAATAAAAACTTTTTTTAATATCTAAAACGGCGTAAACTGTAAAAAAGTTTCTCAGGATGTTAGCCCAGCTGTAGCCTACCAACACGAGAACACCTCGCTGATGGTGCTGAATTCAAGGTATGTACAGTGACCCAACCACGAATAAGAGTGTGTTGCGCGGTGACGAAGGATATTTGTTTAGACTATTTCCTACACCTTCTGCTGTGAGACTCCAATTTAACCCAAATATCTGTCATGTTGATCACATAAACAATACAAACTATAAACAATATAAACAATATGAGTTTTCAACAGTCCTCTTCATACGTAAGGAAACCTTGCCATCTATTGGATAACACATATTTTGTAGCGTCAAGTTAGTTTACACTTGAACTCTTTTGTGAATTGAAACTATGTTCAACTTCGTATTTTACAAGAATGAGCTTGTGAACTTGTATTTAGGCTCCAAATAACCATAGACCAGTTTCTGAGAAGTTTCAGATGAAAATCGTGTCTCGAAACGAATAACAATATCCGTCATAAATGGCAGTAGACGTCAGCCTAACTGAGTTGCATCTCTAGAAGAGGCACGAGAAAGGCATTCTAGTAATTTTCATGTAAAAAAAATACATTCCATTTAGATGTGCCCACCTTTTGTACTCGGTGACACTTTCTCACCGAGTGAATTCGTGATCCTAATGCAACAACTGAATCGAAACAATTCAGATGCTTCCATAAAAGATCAAGTTTGCAGGTAGTGTCAGCGGGTATCCTACTTACGATCGAACGAGTATTTATTGCCGCCGACAATAATATTGCTCCTCAAGATTGAACAACGGTGCATTTGAAACTCTCCCTCTGGCCGCTAATCATGGATCACTCTCAGAATATTAGGTTCTCCACGAAAAATGTTTCCTCTGGTTTCAAGTATATAAGGTACAATATTATTTTGTCATTTCCATTAAGCTGCATTTTGAAGAGATGTAGGCTAAAGAATTATGTCAGAATTAAACTTTTGTACGGTATCATAGATTAATAATACAAGGTGTTTTTTTAAATATGGGTCCATAAAAAATCTTAAATAACTTTTTGTACATTGAACGAATTTTTGAAAACAAAACTGTAGTAAAATCCCGAGATTTGTATTTTTTATTTGGTGTGATTTGTTTATCTTTTATTTGATTTATGGGGGCACGCAAAGATACGTATTCATGATACAACTGTCAAAATAAGAATCTGAGGACACAGTAAAATTCGTCCTGCTTTGAAACTGTCGCCAAGATGACGAACTGGACAAAGGAACAATTAGCTTTCATGAGCACTGCATACTTCTTTAATGGAAGGAGCATTGTCCTAGCTCAGCATAGTTTGAAGGGAGAGTACAACCTGCGAAGTTCTGGTGGTTAGGAGATGTATCCATTAGAGAAGTATGCAGTGCTTATGAAAGCTAATTGTACCTTTATCCAGTTCGTACAGTTCGACAGTTTCAAAGCAGGATAAATTACAGTGTGTCCTCTGATTCTTATTTTGACAGTTGTATCATAAATAAGTAGGTACCAAACAAAAGCTATAAATCTCAGGATTCTACTGCTGTGTTGTTTTCAATAATCTGTTCATTGTATCAAAAGTTATTAAAATTTTTTTCGGGTCCCGTATTTAAAAAACACTCTGTACTAATAATGATTGAAATCTTTGAATACATACATTATTAGTACAGGATGTTTTGTAAATACGGGACCCAAAAATTGTTTTTAATAACTTTTGATACAATGAACAGATTTTTTAATCGGAATTCTAGGTTGACAACGCTTTTTAGAGTTTTTAGCATCTGATGACCAATATACTCGTTTATAAAATATTTTGTTTAATTACAATTTAACCCATGTTAACGTTCTTTGTTACATGCACGAATACTTTACTCGTACATGACTTATAAAGGTTTCTTTTGCGTTTGGGCGGCTTACGGTGAACTGAGCAAGTGCTAGACGATCTTGCGTTATTTTACTTTGTTGGGCTCACCATTTTCTATAAAATTCACTATACGTTAGTTACTTATTCAATAGCGAAAACGATTTATCAGAAAATTATCCCACTACATTAGGAGAAAACAGAAACGTTAAGCGTACAAAAGTTCACTGTTCTGCTCGTAAGCGTACTGTGAGTAGAGGCCGATAGATAACTTACTGTTCGGCGCCAGAGACATCTGTGCCATACATCTGCTGCAGCGCGTATCCCACATACCGCACCTGCACGTTTCAGAGCACACTCGTGATGTATCGAACACAGATGAGGTGCCGTGGCTGCGCCAGGTGCGAGTTGCAGGTTCAAAAGTCATGAACTCTTAGAGGCATCCATCTGAACGCGTTTGTGATGGACTACTGAATGTGTTTTTAGGTTGTGAAATATGGTTTTCTGCGGAAAATTTCCCTTGGTGTGAAAAGGTAGCCAGTTGTAGAAAGTCCATTCCATAAAAGGAATGAAAATTTTTTCCCATCCTGTTGAAAATCGTCCCAGAACAACATCAGTTCATCCCAGTAATAATTATGCAGCGCTACAGACGTCATGCTCACTGATACAGCAGCTTTCTAGCACCGTGGTTGCGAGCGTCACTTCAGTGATCTCGTCAGTTAACTCCACTAATCGGAAACGAACTGCAGTGGGCGGCTTTCCAGTATTGTTCAATATTAAACTACTATGTCTTCTGGCAGTGTGTAGTGATGTAACGTAACTAGAGTTTTCACGGCGCTAAATATCAAGCAGCTGCAAACCGGTCTTCTCTGCAATTAGTACAATTGACAAAATGCGGCAAGGTTTGGGCTCAGAAATCCGATTTATCGTCAAATTATCAATTTTGTGATTCTGATTGCAACAGAACCAAATTGATACATTGCCGCGCGATATTTGTGAAGTTTGACAAAAGTGCGTAATTACGTGTTATTTTAAGACGCTTTTAAGAGTTTTTGAGCAAAACACTCAAAAATGTAAACAAGTTTTTTATCTCTAACGTAGACCATGTTTGAGCGAGCAATTTTACCTCAAAAACTCTAGAAAGCGTTTTAAAATAACACGTAATTACGCTCTTTTGTCAAACTTCAATATCGTGCGGCAATACATCAATTTGGTTCTGTTGCAATCAGAATTTTGCAAACTTTACTAGTAGTGACAGCCTGTTGTCAAAATGTCTTCATGAGGCACGTAAAATACAAATGAATTATTCCATGATCTCATCTGGGAACGCTGTCCCAAAACTACCTTTGTCAGAGCCATGAGGCTATACGGTTAACAGATGCCACTATTGTTTAAAACGAGGGTGAACGTGGAAGGCTTAGAATATTTCAGGTTCTTGGTCTGAATTATGGAGAACACCTGCAAGAGGGTTTCAACTTGCTGTACTCGAGTAGAGTTCAGAATGCATATGTACCAGGACAAAAATCCATTCTCAAAGCGTGACGAGCCCGGTCTGAACTCAAAAAATCTCGGGCATTTGATGGCACATGTGGTGCAGGGCAGTTCTAAAACACTGTTAGGTAATAATGCCACGCTGTAGATGCTTAAACTCCCTCTTTCTGCTATTGTTTAGTAAATTTCTGATGTGTTTAAAGTTGATTTTCTCAAAACTCTGTTTTTGCTCATGCTCATTGATATGCATGTCAACTTTTCTCAGGAACCGTGCCATGAATATCCATGAAATTACGCCGAGTTGTACAATATTTATACCAGCTCAGTTTGTACGAAAATGAACTCCTTAGTTATAATAGTTTTTGAGCTATGACCACTCAGTTCCTGAACTCATGTTGCAGAAGTAGCACTTTTCAGTCCATCAGATGTAGACCGACACAGTTTCGTCATAAAATATTTTTTCTTGAAGATAAGAAAAAAAAATTTCTTGAAGATAGTCGCGGTTTCTTCAAGTGATAAGATACTTCTAAGTGCCAATAACTCGCTCATAAAGTTCCAAGAAGAGTGTTGACTTGGATTTCGGGACATCCCTGAAGTTGTATTTCGAATTCTCACCCTTATGGCTGCCATTTTGAATTTACATAAATTAGCAGAAATAAGTGTAATTTTGATTTGACGAACAAAAACTGAGGAATTGGTACATGGCCAATACAGATCGAGTGCAAACTAACTATGGAGTTGTTTGATTCATAGTCTGAGGCTTGCCTGGAAATACCGAATTTTTGAGCCCTTTCAGTCTCAACTCTTGCCTTAATCCACCTTGAAGTACCTCACTGCACTGAACTGCAGAAAACCATTGAAGACACTGCTGCAATTTTTAACTGAACACGTGTCTTCTTTGGCAGTTTTCTACAGTTTACAAAAGACAGTTGTGTGAGCGTCAGCGTTCTTCCTGTAAACATTGGGGAACTCCAGGACTAAATTAGACAACTCTCGTACGAGTCTGCGCCTCATGACCGCTTTTATCTCTTCTAGAGGACACAGTTCTTCACTCGCAGTTTTATCGTGTGAGTTAAAACCAAATAGTCGCGGTGAAAATTTCCTCGAGAATCACAATTTTTGATTCCCAACCAATTAATTAGATTCAAAATGGCATTTTTAATAAATAAAAATTATTAACCTTGGCCCAATGCGAGAGAGATAAGTAATGGAATTTAAACCAGCGCACCCGCACAGCGCTCACTGATAGTTATCGGGCAATAAAATTTCTTCTGTTATGTTCAGTGAAGTGAATCTGTTCAGATTTATTTCGAATCACATTTTTTAATATATTGCATGCCGTCACTCAACATCAGTATGAAGATTCCTCACGCCAGCTCAGGAGGTGAATATATGTGTCACTTGCTACCACGCAATCCAGGGCTATATAAAGCCGGATTCACTATCTGCATCTAATTATTCACAAAAAACTTCCATCGACTTTGAGTTTCATTCTAAATTGATCCCCAAAAACTCACTTTGCGAATTGTTTTTTTTGAGCGAATAAATGCAAAATCATCAGTTTTTCATAAGAAACAAATTTCTACCATGATATTTTAACAAAATATGAAGTATCACTTTGAAACTACGTTTTTTTTGACAGTACTGTTCAATTTACTAATTGAGTGCTCGGGGTCAAAATACTTTACCTTAAAAAACGGAAAGCATCAGCAGCAGCAGACAGCGAAACTAACTGCTACAATCACTCTTAGCAGAGAAGGATTTCTTTCACAATTTAATTAGAACAGTGGACTTGAAGAAGTACAGCACAGTTTGCAGTTTTAAATCTCATGTAATCATACTGCAACTTGCTGCGTGCATTGAAGGTTTACTGAAACGGAGTCAATATCAACAGATGAATCATCCATTACATCTGGTCCGGAAACTGAGAGCACAATTTTGCTGGTGTGAAAGTCATCAATGCGTGATTTGTGTTCTCATGGACCATTAAAATGTGTAAAATGAAACTTGACAGAATTGAGGTATGGTTCACAATTATTATCGCTACGCGAAATTTTGTGTTTAAGCAGAAAAATCCTCAACATCTTACGAATCTCAGCGGTGGGAGCTTAGAGTATTTGGTTTAATCTGTAGGTGCTACAGGGAAGTAAAATCTGATATTTAGCAAATTAACTGCCATCAATTGTTTAAATTTTCAATTAATTTTCTAGAGTAATTTCCCATTGATGCAAAATGCCCACCTATGACATCATTAATTTATTTCGCAATAAATTTAGCTGAATTCTGAACAAGTTTTTAATGATTTGAGGTTGAGTTACGCTCACACGTTTTCAATGTTATGCTCACAATGGTACTTAGAAGCAAAGTTTATTGTGTAGGATTTCAAATATACTAAATTATGCATCAATTTAAAACCTGTAAAAAGGTGTAGAAAACAGCCCACCATTCGCGACATCTTACTAGCATGGGTATAGAGAAGATAGATCGAACCAATTTTGGAAGGTAAGGCAGAATACCATGAACTTCAATGCCAAAAAGAAATCACTTTATTAAACCAAACTTCAATGGTTAAAAAGAAATCAGTTCATTCGACTAATTCAAAGAATCTAAACAGAAATTTTCTGCACAAATTTCCCATGCGTTATTTATCTCGGAAGATGGGAGAATTGAGGAAGCTGCTGATGATGTAGCGTGCCAGAGCCTCTTTTCTTCACTGCTCTCCGACAAACTACGCCTCAGTAAATTCCTCAAGCTCAGTAAGGTGTTTTTAAGAATTGCTCCTCAATACCCGTTTTGAACTTTGTTACTAACTTTGATGCCATATAACTTGCGAATCAGTACTAAATTTCCAATGCACGAAAGTACATGACTGTCTACCGTATTTGAACGTGGAATATCACTCATGTTATTGACTACAGACCTGTGGGTGGCATGAATGGCCCTTAACAACTTGAATGAGTTCCACAGCTTTCCTTCCATACCGTATCATCGAGAAAGGCCTGATCTGCAGAGATCTTGCGTGGACTTATGTTCTCATTTACTAAATCCTGTAAAGGGCAGGGTGATCAGAATCAGCCTTAACAGACGACAGAGAAGAAGGTTCGGTGTGAAAACGATTCAATACAAGGTACAGAAGGATCTTAAAATGCCAGCTTGACATGCAACCAAAAAGTTCCTAGTCATCGAGGACATAAAAAAGAAACAGCTTGATTTCTGTTACGAAAAATATAAAAATTAGAGAGCTGCTCTATGTGAACATGCTAGGGCCAAAAGCACGTTCAGGTTACTCACGGGTGGCAGCAAGATCGTTCGTTATCCCAGTCATGCGTTTCTTAAGACTCGCGGTACACGGCAAAAACGGTGAAATACATCTTGACTGTATCGGCATTGGATGCCTTCGGTGGTAACAAGAGTTAGGATCAACTTAATTACGGGCCATCTTTGCTACTTTCTATGGTAGAAATGATGAAAGGGCAAAGGATATCTTAAGTTGGAATGTATTTTCAAAAAACTTTTAGTGTATAGATTTTTCCAGTGGTCACTATTTGCAAAGCCGCAGGTTCCAGAAAGTAGAGTGCATGATACCAGGCAACAACATACAAAACTAACGTAAATAAGAACACACAAAACTGTATATTAAATAAAAAAGTATATCCTCAAAAAGTAACTTTCAACTTACTAGCAAAGGTAGTAGTTTACTCGGAAGGCAGCGAGTTCTGGAGACAGCAGAGTCGACCTTTGAGTTATGTAATATCTTTGGTGAACCGTAACTAATCAGATTAATGAAAAAAACAGTATGTAAAAAATAAAAGTAGCCTTATTATTCTAACAGGATGAAATTAGGTACAGCAGTAGGAGAAAAAATACATGTATATGTCATCGAAGAATTGAGCGTTTCAATCATGGTCATTCCTAAGATCACATTTTTTTGGGGGACGTAGAGCAGAGTGAGAAAGATTGGAAAGGGGAGGAGGACTATGCGTAAACTGATACCAGGATGCCCTGCCGCAGGTGTAGTGAATAACTTAGCAAAGCCCACATATTTTGACGCACAACGTACGCAAGTGTGCTTAAATGTAAATGACAGATGGGTGCATGCTTGCAGGCAGCTTATCTTTATACTTGATAAAAAGTAAACGTTAAGTTTGAGTTGTATTACTTTTCGATTGTGTATTTTATCTCTTAGAAATACTGAATGCCGAAATTATTGACTTGAATAATTTCGATCAATACCTGTATTAAGTGTCTATATACTTAGAAGCGACAGCAACTCTTCTCTTCCGGTTTTGGTCCCCAAAACGGAAAAACCACATGCAACTCTCTTCTATGTACTGTGATTAAACGAAGAGTTCTAAAAAATTATTATTAAGGAAATACTCTATAAAGATTCAGTGAATATAAACGGGTGAGATTTTAAAAAGAAAAAGTCATAATCTAGTAAAGAATAGTTGGACATAATCTAGTAAAGGAAAGTTGGAATAGTGTAGTTCTGTATAGCAAATTTCTAAAACTGTTAATTCTAGCATTGAAAATATATGATGAAATTGATCCCAAAACTTGTGAAAGACCTAAGACTTGATACCGAGATCATTCTTTAATTTATTGCTTGCGTAAGGGGTAAAATAAGTTATTTTCTCCGTAATATAAGGCGCACATACACCGTCTCATTTGATCAATTGGAATATCGATTGATTTAAAGTTTTGTCCCAGAAAATTGTACGATATACGTATCCCTTAAATTCATAAACCAAATTTTAATGGAAGATTCCCTCTTAGACCCATGTTCACCGCATATCTCACGCCCGTTTTTAATATCTTGAAATTTTTCAGTTCAAATTCTGGCCTCATTCAGAAGCAATATTCATTCTGTTCAGCTTACAAGTCTTTTTCAGAACCGAACTCTGATAGGCACATTCTATGTATTCGAATCGTTCTACATCGTTTGAACGTGTTTAAATGCTAAATGCATAATGAAATTTTGACTCAGAACTAAATATACATTTCAAATACATTTGTAGTATATAATTAAGTAAATACATTGATTTTATAGTTTTAACTTCTACACTGAGAGAACATGATAGACGAAAAAAGAATATTTTATGGTGTCTTGAGATAAAACAAATTCAGAGTCAATAATCTTTGTGCGTCACCTTGTGAAGTAAAAATTGAGATCAGAATTTTCTACAGCAGTGCTAACAATCTTAATTGTTCATAAGTTTGGATTCATCTCTACTCAACGGAAAAGTGGAAAAAGTGGAAAAAATATCGTTGTATTACAAGTTGCTGCTAATTATTCAAATGAAAAATCAAACACTAGGACAATTCTATAACAACCCACAAATACTGTGTTACACAACTTTCATGATAAGCCAATGTCTGATGAGGCATTAAAAAATCCAGCAAGACATATGGATAAATGGTTGATATTTCCATTAAGTTTTCAGAAACATGGGAATATTGAAAGTGAAGAGGCTCGAAACCATCAAAGTTGCCTGATATCTAAATGCGAAAAACTAATGTCTGTTAGAAATTGAAACTTGAAAATTTACGTCTTGAAGCAACTAACAGTCATAATAAGAAAGCAATGGTATAAAATGAAAGGCAGTCTCCTCGCTCCGTTTATTCTTACGCGAAGTGAACGTTATACCAGCTTGAGGGAATAGCCTTTCGACAGGAGCGGAAGACGGCATCAGTGAAACAAAAAATGTAGATCTTTTACGCACCCACTGATGCCCCTGTGCTACACAAGCACACACGTAGAAGAAACGTTTTGAAAATTGAACTGAAACTGCCACATCCACCAACTCCAAACTGACTCCACAAAACGGGGCCAACCGCACCCACAACGCGTGTTTTTCTCTTTGTTCATTTAGAAGGCATTTTTTACCAATACTGGAGAAGCGAAACTAACATAAATAACATTTGATTAAACAAGGAACGAACTACGAATGGATAAATAAAAATAATCGTTGAAAATTACTCAAATTCATCAATTCATGTCGTATGCAATATTTTTGTAAAGTACATTTTTAAACTTTATTTTGATGTCAACTTTTAAGTACATAAATTATTATTTAATCACTTATGTTAATGGCTGTTTTTCTTAATAATTACAGAAGTATTTGAACACGGTCATATTGACGAATGTAAATATTCTTGAATTTTACACACTCGGGAGTAGATTACGACTCTGGAACATGCCGATACGCTTTTAGGTTCAGGATTGATTCACCAACATGGCTCCTGCTGAAATCATTGAAATTTATTCCAATTTCTTATTTGAGAATGTGAGTCTAGTTCCAGAAGTGTGTGGTTTGTCTATCAAAGTGCGACTTCAAATTTCAGATCAAAATTCTTCTAATCATTTTATGCAGTAAATTTTACAAACGATTTTTAAGGTAAAAGTGGGACTCTGACTTAATGTATTCTTGCTTTCATGAAGAGCGATGGTTTGTCTTTAATCTGGTATCGCTTTAAATTGTGCTAATTAATGAATGTCATCTTAAATTTTGTACATATAATGTAAATATAAATTTTAAATATAATACTGAAGTCCTATCACTTTTAAGACAGTATTTCACAAACGCAATTTTTACGGTACTTTTTTATTATGCTGGAACAATTATTGTAATTATTTGACGTGGTCAGTGGAGTCTGCCCGCATGTGATGGGGTATATGGTGTGTCCTGTTATGTGTGGGGGCGAGGCTGCACACAAATGAAGCGGTCGGGGTAAACCAGCTATACAATATATGGATGTTGGGCCTGACTGAGGAAAAAGGTTGCGCTGGGCTGCTATATTGATCCGGGCAGTTCTGGTGCGGCCTGTGCTCCCTCTCTCGCCTGCTAGTGACTAAAGCCCTGTTTACACTGGCATGCATTTTGTCTCAGGCTCACGTGTTTACGCCTCACGTGGCACCTCACAAGAGCCATGTGCGTTTACACTTGACGTTGAGCGCGTGCACCGTGGTGCGCGCTGCTTAATTTCTTAAAACCAGTCAGTGCGTCATTAACCGCCATTAGAGGTGTATCGCCGTCGCTTGCCTAAATATTGTAGCTGCATCGTAGGCTACGTAATCTTTTCTTTATTTGCAGGAGTGAAATGTTAATATATCCGTTCATTTTCATTAAAATAAAATTTAAAGCAGCTTCCTTCATATTACGGTCCTTATATTTGCTGCTTTTATTCCGCCAGAGGCATTTATGGCCTCTGTACAGTTTAATTGCAACGTAGCTTTTCGCGGAAAAGTGGCGTCAGCCATAATGGATGAGCAAAGGGCAATATCTCTCCTCATGACAACTAACTGTACACTGACCGGAGACAGTGTTGCGAGGCTCTCGTGTGTCGCGCCTCACGAATTCGATCAGAGCGAATGGGGAACTTCGTATACACACACACAAATATGAGCCTCAGTGGTGAGCCTCGTATACACGTGTTGCGCCTCATGGCCGAAATGTCCCCTAGTGTAAACGGCCCTTAAGGATGAATGATTGTGGCTTGCTGTCGGCTGCCTTCCTGTAAGGAGGAAAAGCCTGGTGTCACGGAAAAGAAGGTCGAGCCTCTGTTTTCGATAGTGAGGGGTTTAAGCCCATCAGTAAAAGAGGAAAAAGAAAAATCAAAGGAGGAAAATGCACCGAAATAGAAAATATAGAATAGGTGGTAAATAGAATAGTGAGCATCTATTCTGCGTAACCAACTCCAGCGCCTCCCAGATCAACACGGGAAATGAAACAAATCTTGGTTCATTTTATGATTAGGTTTTATTAAAATTTACGGGTTAACACGATAGTAAATGTTACACAGGAGATTATAACACACAAATAATCATATAACACAAATGAATATAGAGAATATAACATAACGCAAATGATCAAAGGAGCAATTAATTGAAGGAAACACGAGAATAGAAAGGCGCCTGAGCAATAACACGGCCAATGCAAACGCACAAAACGAATTACGAATGAACACTTGAATAAATGTTGCGCAGGCCAATGTGGAAGGCATAAAATGAACACACATCACAATGAATTTTATGGAACTCCAATATAGAAAGGTGCTACCGCAATGGCATGACCAAGAAAAAAAAACTTTAAACACAATACACGAACAACTCACCACCTCAGAATTCTGAAGGACGTCAACTACTGCCAAATAAACTCGTCCCGAGCCCAGATTTAGTTGATTTCACAGTCTCTTCCACTCCAATTCGCTTATGTTCAGACGTGCCGTTCTTGTTATCCATGTTTCCTGTGAGGGTGCGTAGCTGTTGCCGGATTGATGCTTCCACTGGCACCTCCTCCCCAACATTGACAATGCGTGCTCGGCCGTAGATGCACCAGCCCTGTGAGTGTCTGGGTGCTTGGACTTCGTGTAGGCCATTAAAGCATCGCGGATGATGATTTCGCGATTGCGTGGCTCAAAATCTGTGTGCTGCGGATGCTTGAAAACTTGGAGATTCATGTAGATCAACGTGTGCGAGTCGCCAGCAAAGTCGTTGACGTGCTGTGTTTCCCGCGATTTTGCTTCTTACTTTTTGACGATCCCCGATACGAAGCTAATGCACTTGATGCTGATTTCTAGCGCAGTTGATACGACGGTAGCGGCTGGTGACACGGTGCTGAGCTCTTGAAGCATTAACTTTGTTGTGTCTTACTTAACTTTGATGCTAGTCTTGAGTTTCGATTGCCGGGCGCCCTGCCCTCACACACGCAATTTTCGTTTGCCTCTCGTTGCGTAACTCAGGGAAAAAGACGTCGTTCTGTTCTCGCGCTATGCTTTTGTACACTCCCCTTGCTTCCTTCTAGAAGGTTCGCGAGTGTTCTTCGTTCTCCTGCTGTATCTTACGCTCCGATTGGTTAAGCACTTGCTTGTTCTAAACCCTCGAACTTCCGTGCCTGTTATTAGTGCGCATGGTGGATGATTCGGGTCCCGCGAAATTCTAAGGGTGCGTTCACACTACGAGGGGAGCGAGCGGAGCAGAGCGGCGCAGAGCAGATCGAGGGGCAATAATGCTTGTACATTTTTGAATGCAGAAACGCTTGGCCGTTCGCACTGCAAGCGGAGCGGCGAGCTCGGGAAATTCGTTGGGATTTTTTGACGCTCGCGGCGAGCGTTTCTCCTCGGCTCCACCTTTGGATCGTCATATCGTACAGGGGTATAATTGTCGTTTGATTAAAAAAAGTTTAATATATAACTAATAATTCGTACAACTAATCATATAACAACTATAACTGATCGTGTGGCATGTAATATCTTAGTTTAATTCTGCCCATTCATGTTCATTAAACATTTATTTCTTTTTTCTTTAGCTTTCTCTGATTTGTTATTTCATTATTGCTTGCTTCAATTTAAGGAATCTTATTTTATTTTCCTTGTTATGTAGTTTTATTTTCTTGTTTTGTTGAGCATTTTATTTTATAATCTTGCTAAAGGAATAACTATGTACGATTTTATAATAAAGTTTTCATTTTTTCCGTAAAATGAGAGGAAAAGGAGGCCGTATAGTTAGGAAAAGGCCTCAATGAGTGTCTAATACACAATACGCTGCAAAATATTATGAGCTTGGGTGATTTTTTCCAATACTAACGGAAAACATGTCAGTATTTTGAGAATTTTTCGGTCAGGACAAGTCACTATTTGTCAGGTTTTTTCCCTTAGCTTTCTCTGGCACAACCCTGAATTTTTGAAGGCAATTATTTTCCTTGGACTCACTTTAAAGTCACCACAAGACGCTCCTTCGTTGCTATTGGCCTACGAAAACCTGTAGTCCTATAAAGTGATACAGCCTTTGTGTAAAGACTTTGATTTTGCTTCAAATTCTTTGCTTTACATGTATCCTCAATGAAAATTTGTGAATTATTAATGAACAGCAAATTTATCTTATCTCGTGGGAAATTTGTCCTTTTATAAGGGATTGTAGGACATCAAAAATTGCCGGTTTCATCCGTAAATACTTGAAGAATTTCTATTCATATCTCCTCAGTGCATCGAAGAGATAGTGGTATTCTCCAAAGCGATCTGTCCTCACGTTAATGGGATGGACCCAGTGTTTCCGTTTCTGTTTTTTTTTCTGGCGAGCAATAGGAATGCGCACACGAACTCCTCCATAGCGACTGATTCTGGTGCAGGTCGCTCTAATCTGCTTACATGTGAACACCTGCTCCGCTCCGATCCGCGCCGCTAGTAGTGTGAACGTACCCTTAAGGGCCATTTACACTAGAGGACATTTCGGCCGTGAGGCGTGACACGTGTATACGAGGCTCACCACTGAGGCTCATATATATGTGTGTGTGTGTATACAAAGTTCCCTATTCGCTCTGATCGAATTCGTGAGACGCGACACACGAGAGCCTCGCAAGTTCACAACTCTGTCTCCGGTCAGTGAACAGTTAGTTGTCATGAGGAGTAGTATTGCCCTTTGCTCATCCTTTATGGCTGACGCAACTTTACCACGAAAAGCTACGTTGCAATTTAACTGTACAGTTGGATTAAATGCCTATGGCGGACTAAAAGCAGCAAGTAGAAGGATCGTAATATGGAGGAGGCTGCTTTAAATTATATTTTAATGAAAATAAACGAATATGTTAACATTTCGCTTCTGCAAATAAGGAAAAGATTACATAGCCCACGATGCAGCAACAATATTTAGACAAGCGACGGCAATACGCCTCTAATGGCGGTTAATAACGCACTGACTGGTTTTAAGAAATTAAGCAGCGCGCACCACTGTGCGCGCGCTCAACGTCTTGTGTAAACGCTCATGGCTCTTGTCACGTGCCACATGAGGCGTATACACGTGAGCCTACGACAAAATGTATACCAGTGTAAACAGGGCTTTAAGGCTGTGACTGGCTCGCCCGTGAGCGTCGACTCATGCTTACGTGTGTTTCTTGTCTCAGTCGCGTCCCTCGCTTTCATTTGGTATTCTTCCGCACACCCTTGTCGTAGACAAAATCCCTGGTTTTCTAGCACGTTTTGAATAAATTTTAACTCTTTACTTCTCTATGCTATGTATTAATGTTGCAATCGGTCCTTTACGTTTGCTGCTGCATGTACTAGATCCGCCTTCGGCTACTGCCCCTCACCTAACCCCCGCTCTTAGGGAGACGCTTCTCCCCTATTTCTCTCACAGGCCGCGCGCTTGTTTTTCGCTCTGTTTTGCTGCTAGCTACTGCTTATGTGTAGCTTTACGAATATGCATTTAACATATATCATTACACTAGTGTATGGTGATATGGAACAATACTCATTGCCCTTAATCTCTATCCCAATAAAAATTTTTGCATATCATTATTATGAACAGAATGGAGCCATACTGCATCTACTGCAGGTTCCGGTATCAGTTTTTAATTTTTGTACTTTTTGTGTTAAAACTAACTGTTCCAGAAACTTGACGTGTCAAATTACAATGTTTTCTTAGATTCAACTTTCCTCTACATTACAAAAAAAATAATTTTGAAAATTTACTTCAGTGCTAATACTCCATTGAGACTCATTGAATCTTTTGTTATTAATTTAGTGGATCAAAAATTTTTTTATCACTGACAAAATCACGGTTCTGACAAAAAAGCTGGGTGCCTTTCCTGTTTTCGAACCCAAATCAGAAACATTTAGTAAAGAGGTCCTGTCGCTTTTATTGAAACTCTTTGCTCTAGTATCGCTCAATATTTTGCTGATGAATGAATGCTCTTTTAAAGGTTTTTAATTCATGATTATTAATTACTTAAAAACATTCTCTCGTCTGTCATGTAAGCGCAGTTACGCTTCAGATTATGCGGGCTCTGCTGCTAGACAACTTTCTGTGCGTGAGGCAGAGCCTTCTGGCAGGAATTTTCGCGTCAATAATTGCCCTTTTTCTATTCCTCATTCAGTTATACTTGATCATGCGGAAAAGACGACCTACTTGTAAAATTATAGAATATCTTGGTAATCGCTCATGCCTCCAGTGCGCTAAATAACTGCATTTTAGAACCTTTGCTCATTTTACGAGACAATAACTTGTGTGAAATTATTAACAATCCCATTATTTTCTCTAAAATAGCACTGTTGCTATTATTTTTACTTTCTTAGTTTTTCAGTTTTTAATGTGAAGGGAATGTTTTTGTATTATTCGTTACTTAGTGTTAAAAATTAACCTATTTTCAAACGTTGAGACTGATTATTACGGTCGAAACGCTCAATTCTTTAAAAATAAACACGAATATTTTTTTCTTTCCTAAACTGTTCATTTTCATTTTAACCAATGAAAATGCTGCCGTATCAACTTTGCAGGTGGCCTTCTTTGACCTAATATTATTTTTAATTAAATGTTGCATAAAAACAAAAGTTAGATGCGATGCAGGATTAGAAAAGAGAAAAGTCTCAGTCAAACATTGTACATGAGTTAGACATTGCAGTAGAGGAATAACTAAGGGTAAATTTTATTCATAAAAGTTTGGGTTCGCATAAGAGAATATCGTACAGCTCGAAGATCTACTATATACAGCATCATTGAAAGGCAGTACGTACAATGCACTACCATATATGGTGCATTGCACAACGAAGATAAACTTATCAGACAGAGCAATGCTTAGTCGAATAAGGTAGCGTAGATTTCTTAAGCTCAGTGTTGAAATTACGCACACTATGTTAGATTTAACAAATTTATCAGTGCGTTAAGACAATCAGACCAGGTCATATAAAACAAACTAAGGAAGAATTTTGTGTCTGACAGTATTGCAAGACCGAAAGTTTTTCGAGAAGATACTACGTGTGTCAGAGCGAACAGAAAATGCTAGAAAAGATCAGGCCTGATGACTGACCGAGGTGCTTTAGATACGTCAAGACAGGGCGGTACAAAGCGGTCTGTGAAAGGCCTGGTAGGCGGTGAGAGGGGCCAGACTGAGCAATTTATAGAGAAGCAGGTGTGGGCGCTGGTCAGCCTCGTTTATAGTCGAGGTGTTATGACTGTGACCGCGCAAGCGAGCAGTGCAGCTGGTCAACGTCCTCCCCACGATCTCCTTGCTGCTCAGGTAGGTGCCGCTCACCTTCTTTTTGATAGCTTCAGAGTCACCTCATGTACCGTGACTTGGTCTAGCTCAAAAAGCTGTGCTCGTTGACACCTAATGTAAGAAACTCTTGCATACACTTGCAATTGGCCGCCTATGACCTATATAGCGTCCATGCAGCTTTTAATGTTTGGGTTGAATGAATTTACTGAGCCAAGTAAATGCGTCCATCGGTTTTCTGTAGCCTTGTAGAAGTTAAAAATAGAGAACAAAATGCTCATCAGCGGCTAATTTGGATAGAGAATAACTCTGTGAAGATCCATTGACTGCGTGTCGCTATCAAAATGAGAAGACGAAACCATCTCGCTCCCAGCGCACGTCGTGCTCATGAGTCAGAGACGTTTGGCGGCGCTGTTTACGCAAGCTCGGCTATGAAAAGTAGATAAAGTTGCCATGTGTCTACTGAGCGCCAGCCCTGACGAAAGATCGAGTCCTCAATATCGCGCTAACTGCTATGAGTCGTTCATATTTTATTGCCGAGCGCGGCCTTTGATACGGACAAGATATGAAGACCTGACGCAGACTGAGGGTTTGTCGGAGGCCGCAGGCACCCGAGGGTCTTCCGATACCCTCGGGTGCGTCTGACTCTTCCTCCTCCTTTGGTTCTGGTTCTCGGCTCTTTTTACAAGCGTAGCCCAGCTTTCATCTTTAATCTAACTCTGACTGAACTGACAACTCTCTCATCTGATTACGCATTCATGTTCCACTGGGATTTTATTCTTAGACTCCCAAGAATAAAAAAAAACTAACCCCTATCAACTTAGTACTCAGAAGCAGCCTGCATGTATTTCCATACCTCACTCAGCTTTGAGTCTATTCTAAGCTTTTTGTACGGATGAAGACTGCAAACTATGGTAGATGTGAATAAATTAATAAATAGGAGAAAAAAATAAGTGCGAAAGTTCTTTAGAAGTCAATCATAATCACTTCATCTAAGTTGTTACTCATGAGAATAGATGAATAAGAATGTACAGGCACGTGTTCAGTGTAAGAAATAATTCTTTGACTTGCATGAAAATTATTATTATAAAGGCACTCAAATAGATGCAAGAAATGAGCTCTTTACCGAGTACCTAGAATACGTGATATCATCAGCACACACCAACTCGAGATTTCAAAGAACTCGCAATACGAGATGCTTCTCTGGAAGTATGATCCGAATTGCGTTTGCATCTTTTGGGACTCGAACGACATCGCCGTATAGAGCAACGACCTTTAATTTCTTACCTTTGTACTTTTAAAACACCGATATCATACCAGCTAGTGCCAAATAGGTTTTAAACACCAGAATATACTTGAATTTCCTAGGTAAAATTGAAGCAGCAAAGTTATATTCACGTTTGCAAGTTTTCATTCGCTGTCACAAAGCCCATCCACTTTTCCATCAACTATACGTTCCTGGATCATCTGTCAAATTTTTGCATTCATTCATGTTTTATTTTGCTTGACTGTAAGTTCAGGCTCTGAATGATAAGGTTCAGCGTATTCATCTTCTTAATTACTTAATTATCACCCGGAGTCTTTTCTTTTTGAGGTGATGGTCTCCTTTTTTCTCTCTACATAGTATGACTGCTAAGCGTATAAAAAGTATAACAAGTATACTCGGCGAAAAATCTAGATTATTGGCCATTCAATTTTTAGTTTTATTGCGGATTGACTATTAAAGTCTAGTATTTGGAGATATACCTCAATATCTTTAAAAAGAATTACAAAAATGCTTGGATTTCGAAGCCAAGGTGGTAAGGTAAATTCAAAAGGAGTGATCACATAACACCTCTCCTAAATAAACTCGGGAGGACTCCTATTCAAGAAAGGTTTCTCGTGCACAAAGCCGAATTCGTATTCTCCTCTTTATATCTTCCTCACGGCAATACTGAAATAGTGTAATTTCATAGTGCCGAATAGGAGACGTAATGTCTTGAATCAACTACCGTTCATCTGACATTGGGCAGAACGCTCTGTCAAAATCAAGCGCCTTACTGTGGAACAAACTTCCCTAGAGTATCAAAATTCCTCGAACATTTAGAGAGTTCAAATCAAAAATAGCTCGCTGTCTTGCATCTACACAATAATTTCAAGTTGCAGTACATAGTGGAAAGTAGTGAAGAATTTCCATCGCTAATTATCCTATTTTTCATTACATTATACCACATGCACCACATTTTCGTAATATGCATAGGCAATGTGATTGCTTGTATACGAATATTTACGTACGTGTAAGTATATGTTATGGGTACGCGTGTGTATGTGCATATATATGGGTATAGATTTATTTATATACAAGTATATATGCGTGCATATGCCCAACCAGCAGTTTCTGCAAAATTGCTAATCAAGCGGCTTGCATCCGTCGTATTTATACCGTATTTTTTAAAATTTCCATTTAAAAAACTCTCTTTAATACCAATCAACTTGTCACGTTACCTACCTCGTCAACTCCTTATATTATTGTGAAGGATTTAAGTGAGAAATATGAAAATTTTGTTGTATGATTTAAAGTATGCTCTTGTGAGCAGTAAACTTATTTCTATTTCATTGCGCCCACTCCAAAAGAAATTTTTGAATATCTGTCGTTTTGACCTGATAGTTATAGATATATTTTATCCACAAACACATTCAATATCACTCCCCTATGTCAAGAAAACCAAAGCTCATATATCAAACCCCGTTAAAACTGTCACAAGTGTTCTCATCCCACTGAGTGCATCATCTTTATATGTCTTTCATTGAATTCATAAATACACATGTTTCTTCCTCAGTCTTTCGTACAAGCATTGACATGGGCCGCCATGACACCCATCTACATATTTTTTTCCACTAAGGATTTTTATATTAAAACATTTCAAAAAGCGACGTAATTTATCGTATGCAATAACTTTATAGATCATCATTGTTTATTTTCTAATTCCTGCCTTAAAATGTTGCTGCTAGTCTTGTGTGGCAATTTGACGAGTCTTACGTATATTATGAGTATACTGATAACACAGTAAATGAAAACACTAATTTACGTTTTTGACTTATCGTGTTGTCCCAGAAATGTTGAAAATGTTATTGTTAGCATTGTACAACAATCCTTCTCATGTTTACGACTACGGTGAACTCTTTTGTGCCAGTATTATTAGCACATGAAAGATCATAAATTTGTGTTATGGGAAAATATTTTATTTTCTCCGAGCTCGTTATTTGGCATGCTAGTTGATACGTGAGAATGGAAAATTGTCCCGAATGTCGACATCACAGTCTTAGACGCCAAATAATTTAAATCTGCCTATTTTACTTTCAACATTGATTTCTCAAATCACTAGTTCGGATGTTCGTATCCTCATATTTCAATATAAGTGCGCACTAACGAGAGTGTTTTCAACAATGCGTCACTAAGATTGTGTTTTCTTAGTTACTTGTATATATTTGCTGTGAGAAAATCAGATTAACGCAACGAAGAGAACGCATTTTCTGTGATTTACTCTCAATCATTTGTTTCGACAATTGACATGGGTATTACGATACCCACGTGAGAATATCAACTAAAGATCCTAATGTTAATACATTTGAATGCATTTTTTCGTGCTTCCCTCCCAATCATTTGTTTCGACAATTGACATGGGTAGTACGATCCCCGTGTATGAATTTCAACTAAGGATTCTTAACGTTAAGATATTTTAAAAACCAATGCAATACATTTCATGCATCAACTTTATTGGAAATGAACTATTTATCTTTTATTGTTTCTAGTAAATTAGCTTCGTCAATAGATGTATCTCAAGTACTGTTTTGTAAAACTTGTTTTATGCTTTATGATAATTACTGGTCACTGTTTTTTTACAATGTTATTTAACCTCAAATTTGTTTATAATTGTGGTCACTCCTTAAATTATCGTTTTTCTATTACGCACGCATTAATTTATAGTAATTATTTATCATTATAGATTCATTTCATACCTCAGGCAATATTAAAATACAGCAGAAATAACGAATAAACATGTGTGTTTTGACAAAAATTTAATTTAACTTTTGATTATAATAAAAAATGGAGTTTTCATTTGTCCCTACTTTTTTTTGTCGTTGAAACTGTCTCCCTCATACACACTTGAACCCACTAGATATTCTAACCAAGTGTGTAACCTACCGTCTGAATGATCTTTCCTCGGTATTTTTATTCGACCGAAAATAACAGCATTACATTTATTTCAAATTTTGGTTGCCTCAGCTGCTGTCATTTGGTTCCTGTGATCTCGCCGCTTTCAGCCAATCCCGTTTTTGTCGAGCTATTTAAAGCGTGTGCTTTCACGACGCCGCAGAATGTCATACAATGAATTACATGATGCTGACGCATTTTTTCATGCACGAGAAGAATAATTCGTTGCTTCCTCGGTAGGGTGGTCGTACGTCAGGACTGTCAGCAGTAGACTAAAGAGTCAATCCCCCAACACCCATCCACCACCGGCCTCGCCTCTCCTCCTCCGCTTCTGCAGCAGAGAATAAGAAAATATCTATAAATAAAAGAGTGAGCGCAAGCTGGGCAACTATGTATACAGAGGGCGGAGTGGGGTAAGAGGTTCTGTTTCAGAGTCAAACTTTAACTGAAGACGATGAAGAGACGGCATAAGTTTCTTTTGCCTGGATTTACTATTATACACGGCAATGTCAATAACCTTTCTTACAGTAAAGAGTTTTCAAACAAGGTATACATTTCAGTTTAAAAACATGTGAGAAGCGAAATCTTCTTCCTCTTCACGAGTCTTGCCGCGGACAAACCAAGGCCTCCGAGTAAAAAATACACCCAAGCGCCTCGTGCCACACACGAGACAGACCCCAGTGGGAGTCCGTGTTTGTGCAAACAATGCACGGGCGCTGGTGACATCACCGCTATAAATGGTTACAGCGACACGGGCGTCCTGATGCCCGCCGCCCTCAAGAGTAGAGCCATGCAGTGCTGCAGAAATCCGTGGTCGTCAAATGGCACCTCCTTTTTCTTGGTGTCTCAATCTGCTGCGGGCTGAAGAACATTGATGAACGCTCTAACCCATGGCGTCGGAATGATGCGACACATAACTCATAATTCAATTATGTTATGAGAATATTACGAGTCTGAAATACCAGTTGTATTATCCAAGGGGTAAAGGTTGATTCAGATTTTTCAAAATGTAGACCATTGCTGTATAGGCTGATCGTGTACAGCTGCATGAAAGCAAGACTGTTCATGTAAAAGACTATTGTTGTTATACGTTTTATTTTTTAGGTATCCTCGTAGTCTATAAATGCAAGTATAGGCCGGATTCGAAGCAAATTAGCAGCGCAAGAACTTTGCACTAATTTCAACAGTATGTGGTACGATTAGGATTACACACAAGAACAGTTCGATCTTGGGAGCGACAAAGCTGAGAACCTCATCATTCGAAAACAAACTTACATTTCTCATTTCATGGTATATTCCTAATAATATAATGTATAAAGACAGAAGGCGAGGAGATATTAAATACATAATTGTCCCTTTCTACCTCAAACTTAATACATTAGGGATATTTGTGGGGCAATATTAAGGAAATGAAGCCGTCTGTCAACATTCCTGACCAAAATACAAGTAGAAGCGTAATTAAAATTAATTAGTTATTAGTAATTAGAAGAAGCGTAATTGTAAAACGCTGATGTCACAATCATAAAGCCATGACGTTTTTTTCAGTAAAAGGAGATTTTGAAAGGTGATGAGATTACAAAAATCTCCCACATCAAATCAAAAAAAGGTATTGTAGTTAAAGCGTTACTTAAGCAGTTGACTCTTGTCCATGTAGTTATTTTCTTAATTTTTTTCCACATTGTTTGGTCGACAAAAAAATCAATCTTCAGTATGAAAAATGGGGAGAGAAATGAAATAATATGTATTATTTATTAAAGAGAAAAAGTAAAATCATTGGGATAGTTGAATAGGACTGGAAAACTCACAGAAAAACACTCCAGTGTTAGCAATGGCATTGAGCACGTGAAAAAGTTTCACAAGAAGAAAGTTAGCTCCAAATGAAAAACTATTCGTCAATGATGAATCAGATTCATGCATCCTTTACAGATTGTTTGCAGAAGCGCAAAAGCGCTTCTGCAACATTCACGGTCTGTAAGAGCGCACTGTCTTTGTTCAGAGAAGAAAGGAATATTCGATTCAAATAGAGAGATACATTCTCTAAGAAATAGATTTTACTCTTCCGTATGTTTGAACAATATTTCAAGAGTAAGCTTCACACAACTATTGCAGGCGAACTGAACAATCGATTTCATTTTACTATCCACTTAGTAACAGATTTAGTCGTCAAAGCTCAAAAAACAAACTCTTTTCCTGTGTCGAAGGTTCAATATTTTTTGAATGGAACATTCGTGTAGTGCGAACAGCGTTCTTTTCTACTATACGTGAAAACCGTTTTACAATCCTGATATTATTTTCCTCATGTTCATCGAGTGATAAATCATTCTGCATCAGATCCAATTCAGCATTGTACAATGTTCAGATTGAAAACTTTTTTATTTGCTGTGTATGCAGTACTTAAGCATGTATGTTCTCTGAATGACTTATGATGACGATTCATTTAATGCTTGTTTACATGGCCTATTAAAATAACGCCTAGGGACTCAGAACTCTTAAAATAATCTCGGAACCATGGTTTTCATTGTAAATGAAGGACGACATCGGTATTTGTCACGATTTTGGGAATAGGTGACTCCTCCGTCGGCGAGTATCATTACGCAGAAAACTGAGTATTACTGGCAGCCTCGAGATAACAGGAAAAAGGCTGGCGTTCTGTTCTCAGAATTTCAGTGACACCGACTTCCTTGGACTTGAGGTCCCGGAAACGAAGCGGTTGACTTCCTAACCTATTTATTCTCTGGTAATCAGTTCAGGATGTGCAGGTGGCAACTCCTTAGTTACTTTCTGATGGTGTCATGGAGCAAGTGATGCTGGTACTCGTCTGATGGTGTCATGGAGCATGTGATGCTGGTACTCGTCTGATGGTGTCATGGAGCATGTGATGCTGGTACTCGTCTGATGGTGTCACGTTGCACGTGATGCTGGTACTCGTCTGATGGTGTCACGTTGCAAGTGATGCTGGTACTCGACTTATGGTATCGCTTTATTAGTGATAATAGTACTTAACTGATGGTTTCGCTTTTCACAAGAATTTTTTTCAAGACCTGTCTGTATTGCGTGCAATTCGGATGGTTTTCAAATTTGATTTGACGATAAAAGTCACTCAGCATTTAGCAACCTTGCAGCGCTACCTAGTGCTCAGTGATTATTAAGAAAAAATTGAATTAAATATGCCCTAGTTGCACGCAACGGATCCATGTAAAATTAGAACAGCTTTCGCTGACACATGCAGCGCTAAGACAATGTCAAAGTTGCTGATAATTTGTCAACATTTTGATCGAAGTGGGGTTGTTTTCGTTCTATGTGACAGATACGTACTCGGAAATACGCCAGCGTTCAGCGAAAAGCGGAAACAAGGCTTTTCCGATACCGCAGAGTGAAATTTGTGATCGGTAAAGAAGAAAATGCTGTTGGGCAGACACAAGCACGTTGTTTGATCGTTTCTTACCGCTCTGATGGTGTCACTTTTTGGGGCTGGTACTAGCCTGATGGTGACACGCTGCGAGTAGCGCTAGTACCAGATTTGCACAACATAAACTTGTATTGGGGCAATAGCGCATTATTTAATTTATTTTGAATGAACTTGATTAACCACTTTCGTGTTACCACAGGTGACACAATTTCTTCATGCTTCTAAGATTAGTTTAAAAAAAATGAGCAGATAACTATGTAAAATGAAACGAGTTTTCTGTAACAGAACGTAAATTTGAAAATAATTGTGAAGTTCAGAACAGAAAAAAAGACTCAATTGTGTTAGTAATTGGTGCGGTT
>JACJUY010005330.1:46331-57971 GCA_014220935.1 Platorchestia sp. MABIK | reverse complement strand
CAGTTTCCAGGTCGAGTGTGAAGATGTAAAAGCATCAGTGACTCATGAAATCTATGTTCTACGAGACTTTCATGGGCTTCCACGGAGCTTCCACGGGGAGTGAATATCCGAATCAGATTTCACCAATCAGATGACTGCGGTCACGACCGAAATGATCAAATTTTTAAGGTTCTCATAATAAACGTGCATTTAATAGGCCCTGTAAACATTGCAAACAAGTTTAGAGGATTATCATTAGTTTTCTTCCATTAGGATTGGAAATTGCTGCGTCAATTTTTTTGGTTCTTCATTATTACACTAATTTGTGGATTTTTTTTGTGACGCCGAATGCACTCTGCAGCTTTCGATTTGGCTAAATTTTTTCCCATTATTGATACGAAGTGCTAGATAGTGCACGTTACCCTTCCGTATTACTAAAAATTGAGTTTGGAATGTCAAGTATAAGAAAGCATAACACCCATTAAGCAAGACTCAACTTTTTAAGTATTTTGAACGATATGCTTCATTAAGTCAAGTAGTTAACTAAGTTTTAGATTAAAAATTATTGTCGACTGCATTTTTTTGAAATAATGAGTAATAAGTGTAAAAAGATATTGCAAATCAAAAATGTTCGCTGGAAAAATAAAGTGAAATATCATTCGAAATCAATTAGAAGCTGAACAATTATCGCCGAACGTGTCTTCAATACACAGTTGGTTTAACTGGATAAGTTGGACTAAGATGACTATGATTTTGTCCCTACGCTACAGCGAAAGACTTGAATTAGCTTTAGCATAAAAACGAAGTGAAATTGTCCCACATTTCATTCCGGAAAAAAGTGTTTATATTTGGCCTAGTGTTATTACTGAAAGTAGATCTTGGAAAGTGGAAACCACGCAAGGAACAAAAATATCAGTTTAATCAGCAAATAGATATACTGTGTATATAAATTAGCTAAGAGATGAGATATCAAGAGCTACTAGATGTTAAGGGTCTTCCTTGAAGGCCGTTGCCTTTATTAATAATAATTTAACCAAAAAATTTAATTTAACCTGCTCAAGTTTCGGGTATGTTTTTTTTAAGAATGGGTGCAATACTCAACATCAATCGCAAAAAAAATTATCCTGCGAACTAAAAATATCATGAGTACCTTAAAAATAAGTGTTATCATATTTGGGTAGGATAACGAAGGATTCTTTTGATGAATTTCAGAAATGAAAAAAATTTTGAATGATCCTTTTTGATTGAAATGCGCTAGATTTCGATAGCTTGGATGAATTTAGGCCATATCAATTGTGTATGAAAAATATTGAAAACTTAGGTCATTGAAAGACCCTAATTAATGAAGCATGACCTTCATCTGACAATAATATTGGCTCAATTATGAGAAAACTCCAATTTATATTATATAAATGGTGGCCAGGATTTTGTTGAACAAACTTCAATATTCGGTTGGGAAGGTTGAAATAAGCACTTTTTACTCAATAATTGCGCGGTTGAAAGTGCAAACGAGGAAGAAACGAGGACAATTTTTACTTTGAGAGTGGCAGGGAAATCAAAGGCAGTAGTTGTGGAAGCATGTTCATTATGAACACAAGAAACAAATTTTCAAATTAGGTAAGGTACTTAATAAAGTTATTCCAGACGACGCCCATCTGTTGCGATGCAGGATACAAACGCCGGTAAAATGATTGCATGACGCGATCGATGTTACCAGGAATTTCGCGAGCCCCTACGGAGGCTTAAGCAATAATTCTACGGAAGAACTCTTCTTCGAAATTTTTTTTTGTTTCGTGCACAAACTCTTCGGATTCCCTTGAAGTAGAAATCTAGGGGCGTAATATCAAGTTACCTTAGTGGCCAGTTATCAATTTCAAGTCTAGGTTACTTGTCAACAAAGTATTTTCGACCACATGGAGGTTCAGTAAAAAGTGTTTATAGCAACGGTCTCAACCTTGTGTTATAGCTTGTTCCAAAGAATGCCGATCACCATGTTCACCGAGTTCGAAGCACTAAGTATAAATGATTTAAATGAGTTCAAACTGATATGTTGTAATGATTCGGATGCAGCAAGAGAAATACTGTTTAGTCTGTAATTCGGTACTGTATGTAGTGTAAATATCATCCCCCTTGTGTAATAGTATAATAATTGAATGATTCGAATGATTAGGGAATTTGTCTAGAAGTATAGGACTGTCAACTTAAAATTGATCTAATGGTGCTGTCACAGAGGCCTTCAATAGAGTGTAACTACCACGTTCAAGGCCTTTAGGGACTTAGTGACCATAGAATTATTGTGGGTGAATTAGCTGGGCTCGGCCTCTATTTTTTAACGGCGCTAACAGATAAAATATGATCATGATTCGCTATAGAAATTTGGCTTGGATTATTTCAAACCTGCATAGCCGAATATCACACCAACTTCTGAAAATAAAATAGAAATTAAAAAGAATACTAAGAAGTGTTCGAAAATTTCAAGTTATCTGAATTCTACATTGGGTTCCCTACGTCGTATCTTCCCAAGTTCGTGCAAGATTTCTATCGATAAAATTTAGCAGGAAATGTTTTCTTGTTTTGAACCGATAATGTGGTGGTTTCAACAAGTCGTTAACTTGTACACCACCACACAAGCATCGAGGCGCCACACCACGGCGCGGCAGCCTTCGAGGCGTGACCCCACGCAGCGGCGAGCTTCGAGGTGCCACCTAACCACCAACCAATGGGGACGCGTGCTCAGCTCGTTACCCTCACAAAGCCCTATATAACGGGGTGCATAGGGGCTCGGCCAGTCTTCTCACAGCGGCTCCGATCTTCGCACTCACCGAAGACGCTCCGCCAGATACAGTCTCTGCTGCCTCTACCACCGCTTCGCACTCAATCGTCACTCTACCGCCATCTGTGCACTCCACATCCCATGACGCTCCTCCAAGACGAATCTTGGTGCGTTACTACCTTACAACAATATTTTCCTCTTGTGCCATCATTGTCGGCGATACTCACAATAGCCCGGTATTTATTCCAGTTGTGTTTTCTTACTCGGTCATGATCGTTAGTAGCTCAGGCACTCACTTCGGGCATTGATATTCAAAGTCCTTAGATATTCATAGTCTGCTCGGAGCGTAAAGTAGCCTGAGGGAGAACGCCACAATAGTTTCTAACAATTGGTCTTTTCACGTTTTTTATGTCGTTTTTGTTAAATGTATTCGTTTGTTCCGTTTTTACTCGAGCAATTAAATATTATTGGTATGCTCATTTCATTTTGTTTCATGCATATAAGTGCTTTTTGGTTAGAATATTATCGTAACTTTAAACTCCCATCCATTTAGAGCTGCTAAAATATTTTCGTTATAATGTGAAACGTCTACGTCACTAGTTGTATTCTTGCCTTGAATTCCCCCGCTTTACCGGGTCTTTCAGATATATCAATACAAATTTTGAAACGTTAATAATTCTCAACCCTCTAGAAGCTCGCTACACTGAAATGCATCGGTTTTATATAGATATCCATGAAGTCAGCAATTAACTACATTACATTTCGTTGCATTAACACCATGCAATGGAACATTAACACATTCATCGCTTTTCCACGGTTGTAAACGGTTGTTTGGTTAGGTTGTAAGTGGCACAATTGGGAAATTGGCTTTACCGCTCGAATAAATTTTCATCCTTCCCAAGAAATATGAAA
Organism: Platorchestia sp. MABIK; assembly: GCA_014220935.1. NCBI lineage: Eukaryota > Metazoa > Arthropoda > Malacostraca > Amphipoda > Talitridae > Platorchestia > Platorchestia sp. MABIK. Next base: position 54,307 of record JACJUY010005330.1, on the reverse strand, counting down.
ATGCAATAATACGATGACATTTCAGTTCGTGTGAAAACAGTTTTTGATTAAAAAGGTCGCGCAACAGAGTAACAGATACCAGTGAGCTTCGTTGCGAGGCCAGAGCCCAGCCATTATTGCATATAATCCATCCACTATCCTAGGCAGGCAGTTAAATATGTTAGTGTTCTGTTGAATCGGGGAAAGACTGCATAAATACCCACAAGAGAACAAAAGATAAAATTCGTGAACCACATGCACAGGCTAGCTGGCCTAAAAAGAAACGTTTTCGCAATCAAATAGTGTCATTGCCAACATTGGCTGAGAAAACGCTCGCATCATCACAATTCACGGAGCGATCGCAGACCTTGACCTGATCTATGTCAGAAGTAAATAGAATCTATAATTAGATTAAAGTAGTTCGTTTGGAAGTGTGCAAGAAAGTTTTGATAGGATTGAAGATCATTAGATCGACAACCAAGTTCTTTTCTGAAGAGAAATTTTTTACTGTTGATGAGATTTGTAACAGCCGTAACGGTCGTTGGATGGCCTCTTTGAGCACTGACCCAGGATAATCAACTATTATAGTATCACGATAACCAAGCAACAAATTAGTTTCATGATCATTTGCGGAGTTTCGAGTGGGAGTGACGTCTTTATCCACTTCTTCGCCGATAACGAAAAAGCGAATGCTACTGCACTGTCTTGCAAGCAGGAATCATTTCAGAGAAATCATGAAGGTCAATGCTTCAGATAAAATGTTTAGACTCCAACAGGGCTCAACTTACAGCACGGCCTGCAAAATCGTTGACTTTCATTTGTCCGGTTCGCGATTATGGCAGAAAGACTTTTGGCTTTCTAACTCAACTGGATTTGGTCGCACATTGAGACCAAAGCTTCTACAAAAACCCCACAACACATCTCAGCACTTAGAAAGGTCATAAAAACAGTGGAGTCGTTAGAAATGCAGAAGCAATCAGCGCATGTCCAGCGTTCGGAAGGATTTAGAAGGATGGCTGAATACGGTCACATGAAATTGTGGTGTGCTACGTACCACCAGTAGCGATTGGTTGGAACCGGGGTAGTAATTGATGAACACTCGGAAGAACAAATTTATTTGACACCCCCACTGGGCTTCAACAAGTTAAAATCAATAGTTTATTTTGATAATTTCAGGAGCAAGGATTCAAGCGCCACCTAGCACCCTTTAACACATTACAGAAGCACGAGCAAAGGAGAAACCTACACACAACTATAGCGAGATCAAGAGCGGATAGGAGCAGTCGGAACGGGACGTAGCAAATCCTGAGACAGGAGATACAGTGCACGAATTAATGCCTACGGAGTTCACAAGGTTACAAAATATTTGTCTCCAATAAGACTTCTATTGTTCCACCTAACACGGCCACACTTACCCCTGGCATCAGCCCCTCCGCACCAGTGACAGCGACCAAGTGTACGCGGACCACTCCCCCGGAAGTCTATTCTCTTATCTCTACTATAGTTCTTAATTCTATGTACACAGCAGGCTTTTAACAAAACAAAGCGCTCTACTTACTTCAACCCTAAACAATACACATACACTGTACAAGAATGGAATTCTAATCAACACACTACAGGGATAAAACTTTTGTTCCCCTGGTCTGCACAATAAACTGTCAAAATTTCACACTCTTCTGCTACTTTTCAACGAGTAATTAGGGTTCATTCAAAGAAAAGGAAATTGTATGAATTTCTCTGAAAGACCCTGTATATTACCAAAAGATCTGTTCTGTACAGGTCATTCTTTTAATCGACAAAACGACTATTTATTGATTATTTGCTGATGAATTCGATTAGGCCTGGACTACCATCAGCGAATTAATTGTATGTTGTGGAATTACAAAATGGCAAATTCTCATTTTTGCTTTATTTCACATTAGTTTCAACTTTAAAAGCCGTCCTCTCACAAGAATATAATTAATATGATAAAATACAGTAAGTATGTTATCAAAAGAGCCCGGATTTCTAGCATTTCTCCTGTTATGCTATAACGACTATAATTGTAAATAAAAAATGCATTTATAGCAAAAATATTATTATAATATGAACGCTATTTTGACCAGGCACAAAGGTAAAAAGTAGTCATTATGCAATAAATGACTATAAGACCTGTACAAACTAGTAGTAGACAAAAAAAAGAAAGAAAGAAAAGAAAAACCGTTTATTTTCAAAAAAGTTGATGCATGAGATGCATGACAACATCTTGAGTTGTAAAAATTTCTTAATATAAGACGTCCTTAGATAAACGTACCAAACGAGGCATACTTATAAACAAACTATATGAGGTGTACTAATAGACAAACCATACGAGGCGTACTATTAGAGAAAGTATACGAGGTGTACTAATAGACAAAATATACGAGGCGTGCTAAGAGACAAACCATCCGAGGCACACTAATAGATCAACCCTGTCAAGGGCTAATTAAATCAAAAATATCATCACTTGGAAATTTTATACTCCAAGAGTTGGCTCAAACTTATAAATGATTTAAATACTAGTTGAGAATTCTTCGGAGTTCTTAAATTATTAGTTGAAACGAAGTAAGAAAAGATTAAAAACGCTATACCGAAGCAGATTGGAACACCCTCGTAAATGATTATCAAGTAGTGAGAAAAGGTTAATCACAAAATAATTTATTAAGAATATCGCGCAACACAACACGCACATCTAGAAACGCGTAAACAAACATACACGTAAAAATGAAATTCATAACTTGTTCGACTTTCGGACAGAAATATAATTTTTTCACGATTCCTATGCTCAAATTGCCCTTTATTTCATTTGTCTATTTATATTTTCCATTTTTCTATTCATAGAAACGTCCGCTGGGGTGGTGATAGATCTGTTTTTGAATTATTTAGCGAGTGCAATACATTTATTTACAGGACAGTGTAATGGATATTGAGGTTTACTTTTTTTTACGCAAAAGAGGATAATTTATAACAATGGGAATTTTTCTAGATGTTTAAAATTGACTTAATTTATGCTGATCCTTTGCAGTTTGTATCCGATGCGTTTTCTTTTTCGTTATCTTGGCATATTCATTCGTAAGTCCTGCTTGTGAAAAATATTATTCGACTTTTATAGCTGCACGTGAACAAGAACTGCTGAATTGTAACCAAAACTTGCAAAGTTTTACGTGCTATTTTGCAACAAATAAGAACTATTTTGCTATAAATAAAAACAATTTCGCCATTATACCTGGAAAATCAACATTTTTTAGTGCTATTTTGACCATGTTTTTGCGCTTTTTTGGACACTTTTTATAAGACTAGAAATCCGGGCTCTAGTTATCAACGATACAATATTTTGTTTATTTCCCATTAGCCTAAGTTAACGCCGAATTTGAGTAACTACCTATTTTTCTTAAGAAATAGTTAAATCGCAAAATAGAAGGATAATTGATAAAGATTGAAGTTTAGCCTTTTGCATAATCTCAAAATAAATAAAAAGCAAGGACAGTAACTCTCAAATTGACCAAAATATTTTAATCAAATAAGAGAATTAAAAATCGCACGTTTCAAACGAACTTGCCTCTAAAAACTCCTCCTCACTCTGCAATCCGTTGACACGCAGAGAAGTGCGACCTCCCGTTCGCTTTGACGATTGCTACCGCATCTATATAGGCAAACAGATCTCCATATTCTAGAATCGCTTTTTATCATGAAAGACAAGCCAGTTTTAAACGACACGCTATCCTCCTATCCGTCACAAATAGCTTTTCAATTTTCAAATATTTTGTAAATGGACTTTATGTTTAAAAAAATGTTCAGATGCTGAAGATGACTATAGAGGTCGAAGCGTTCAGTTTTTTAATTCTCCGATTTGATTAAAATATAACGGTTAATTTGAGAGATACTGTCCTTGCCATTTTTTATTTATTTTGAGAAGATAATTATTCTATCTTGATATTCTCCATTGAACGCTATGTTTCCTCATATTCTCGAGGAGTCCTGTTGGACTCAAAAATAATAGGAATTCTTATTTCAGTAGTGATTAAAAATAATTTTTGAATGCGTTAAAGATGAATGCAAAAACAATGGTTTCATGTAACTAAATTAACTCTGTCATTCATTTCATTCAAAATAAATTTAGGATCTTGGTTGCATAATCTTCCCTTACTAAATTGAAGTTATTTTTAGCACGCGCTGAATCATCTCTCGAAAAGCCTCCTCTCACTAACATCACAGATACCATTTATTAAGACACTTATTAGTTTAATTAGTTATGTGTGCACGCTTCTTTGATCAATGAAGTTGAATTTAAGCTATAGAAGACATCGTTTTTGGTTGAGGTAATGGAGTCCAAGAATCGTCTTCAAGTTTGCATAAAATTTTCCAAATTTTAGTGATGCCATAGTTGTACTGTAGGGTTGGAGGTTAAAATTGCACTGCTTATAAGGCCGCCGTCACACGGAGATCAAATGGTAACATTTCATTATAATCATCTACAGTCAGCGGCACTACTCGGTCTATCCAGGGCCACGAAACAATCAGATTTCAGCCCTAGTTTGACCAAACTGGTCTCAAACTAAGGCTGAAATCTGACGGTTTCGTAGCGCTAGACAGACCGAGTAGTACCGCTGACTGTAGATTATTATGATGAAACGTTACCATTTGGTCTCCGTGTGACAGCGGCCTTATAGTTCCTGTATTGAAACTCTCGTACTCACATATTTCTTGGCTTCGACTCCCTTATTTTTACTATGAAGCCAAGAATTCTGTTCGCGCACAAGTCACTCTTTTAATTTTTTCAGTTGTTCGGAAGGCCTTCATTGAAGTGATACCAGGCTCTATTCGTTACTCAATATCTTTGGCAGGTTTTCATCGTATTCCATGTAAAATTTCTAATGCTTCTTCCATCATGCATTACACAGCATTTGTTGTGTTAGCATAAATTTTACACTAGCACTGTGGGTTGGATTTGTTAGATTGTTACTCCTTCATTCCCAGATTCTCCTTTCAGGCAGTTTCGCGGGGTCTGCAAACGCAATGAACTTAATGGTGATGAGAAAAAATTAAACACGGTGATGTGCAATACTTGAAGAAAAAAGTGAATAGGAGAGGTCACTTTAGAAATTTATTTTTGATGTTACTCTCTATAAATTGTTGAAGACTTTGGTGAAGCTAATTTTATAACGATATGCTATGTTTCCGCACGACATGTTGGTGTGCTTTCATCGAGATACGCGACGAAGTACTTCTATTGAATCTCATTGAAAATTTTCTTTTATCTATTAGAGATGACTCTGTCATGACTCAGAAAACATTGATAAAGTCTCATTTTCACCAAAACTAATGAGAATATTCAACTACTGTACCATGACTTTTCACACATTTCATAAGCTAAAGGGTTAATACAAGGTCAACTTGACCTTTTTCTAACAATTTTATATCTTTTTTCAAAGGTGGAGGAGACAATGCCAACCGAGAATTTGATGAGTCTCTTCTTGTCAGCCCTGATGCTGGCCACTTGCCTGACACCTACTGCAAGGTGTCAGGACGATGGATCCTCTACCCGGTTGGTCGAACGTTATCCAGTCTGCGGATATTCTTTCGAGCCTCGCTTCGTCACTTTAAATGACTCCATATTAAGCCAGGCAATGTTGGGAGTCAATCCGCTAGAATTTAATAAGCTGGGCCAACCGACTTCCGGCTTGAAAGACCAGGTCTTCATTCCAGTGACGACCGCCTCAGACTGTGCCAACGCGCTCGAATTGAGCAACTTCATAGGAAAAGCTGTCCAGGACGTGCAGTGTTCCCCATTGTCATCACTTTCTATGAAAACTTTGTATAATTACAATTCATTCAGAGATGCTATGAGTATATCTGTGTCTTTCAAATCAAGAGATGACGTCGTAGTGGGGAATCGGTCCTTGTGCGCCACCTCGTCTGGTGATTTTATTTCTGATTCAAATGACGATGAGAGAAAACTTGTCAATTTTTTTCAGAGTGGAGGGGAAATAGTCTTAGGTGAAGCTCGATGCCAAACCCATGTCATATCAGTTAACCTCAACACCAGCCCCACCTTCACTACGAACTTTCATAGGGCTCTAAAAAACTTAAACTTTGCAGCAACAGACCCTTCTTCTCAAAAAAGCCGAGAAACGACTTTCGATTTCATCGATGATTTTGGCACTCATTTCCAAGATACAACATTCTTCGGCTCACGGCTCCTTATAATGAAATTATTTGCAAAAGTAGCAGCGAACTCTTCAGAAATCACTGAACGACATCGTTGCGTCTCGTCATCTTTTACCCAAAATTTACGCAAGAATTCTTCGTTTGATGAAATTGCGCAGCACTTCAGTAGGGATGCTCCTTTGAGCTGTGCTGACTCCAAACAAGCACAGGATACACTTAATTCACTGGGACTTTCTCAGACCCGCATCCTCACCATGGGGACTGTTCCACTCCATGATCAACATCAAACCTTTGAGAGACCCGTTCCCATTGAGTACAGGCTTCAGAAAATTTCTCGAATATTTCAGGAGGAATGGTTTAACTGGTTGGGATGTTCTGTTGATGGAGCTGTTATACGGGAGTTTTTCGACCACATGACAAATGAATATCAAAATGATTTGCTTGGGGCATCATGTGCGTCAATTAAGAAGGTTGGCTGTGGCTATAACAGCAAATGTGGCTTGGGAGAAAAGTGTGTCGAGGACAATTCAACAAGCCAGGGTTTTTTCTGCAGGAAATCATGCGGAAACAAAAACATTTGTCCGGAAAACACAGTTTGTGTGGATGATGACAGCATAGACGGCTTCAACTGCAGGAAAGGGTGCAATTTCACCGCCAATTGTCCTCCTCAGAAAATTTGTGTGGATGATGGCAGCGAGCGTGGATTCCATTGTCAGGAATCGTGCGGAATTCCTGGGATGTGTTCGTCTGATGAAGCTTGCTACTCTGAGCAGCACAGCATGCGGGGCTACATCTGCGTACCTACCAATCCAGGTGAATAGATAGTCTCCTTCTTTGTTTGTGTTGAGTGTACATAAATCTTAGAAGGTAATCTAAAAATCACGCGGTAATTCCCAGATTTGGTCGTAGATATTGGGAATATGAGCCGCTGAAATCGTCACTCACGGAACGCAACAAAAAATTAAGCCTTATTTGCACTGAGACGTCGGTGGATTTTTCCGATTTAGTGGCTGATTCTTGAAAAATTTCGAATGTCCGTCATGAGTCACAAGTGCCTAGTCTATCTTAGATATAGAGAGTCCGCCTTGAAACCTCGAATAATGTGGGAGCAGCAGTTATTTCCCGCGAGTCAAACTCGACATATAAAATGGGATTCCAACAGATCATGACCAGTCATCTCGTTTACATGGGCTTATGTAGGTTTGCAAGAATCAAAATGCACTATCACTAGTCACTGTCTTCGAAGCACTACCCAGGTAGCAAGAAATTATTAGGCCAAAATTGGGTTGATAATTATTTATTGACCCGAAATTGTAATCTTGGATTACAATAATAGGCTAATAACAAGACAATATCGAAAAAAGATATACCTATTTATGATATCAACTTGTTATTGGGACAATGTAGTAACTAGTTTTATTTCTAATATTAAACTAACTGTGTATATGTATATGTATGATATTCATATAAGTGGAAACTATCTCATAATAATTAAAAATCTCGCAACTTAATGAAATTTGTTGAAATTTAAATTATTATTGCCCAAACATTGGGTTAATATCGTACGCCAATAATACGGAGTAATTTGTATAAAATGTACCAATTAAGTTAATGAATAGTTATTTCAGTCATTAATGAGTGCAGATATATATGACAGATATCAAGAAATGTGAATACGTTACAATAAAATGAATATTCAGAATTAGAGTAATCTCAGGTTCACAGTTCTTGTTTTTTCGGTCGTCCAATGAGTTTCGAAGGTCTAGTTTTTTCAAAAAAAATATGCTAAAATCGTTTGTCATATGTTACTA
>JACJUY010005330.1:20869-46230 GCA_014220935.1 Platorchestia sp. MABIK | reverse complement strand
GACCACCTTGTATTTTTCTAAGGAACATTTTGTAGTGCCTTACCTTAGTTACCCCTCAAACCTCAATTCTAGTCTACTTATGTATGCTCAGTAACTTTGATATACCACCAATGTGAATTCGTACAACTTAAACTTTTAATTCTTACTCTGCGTATCACCGATACCAAGTGGAGGGGGAGTATAAGTAAGGCCGCCGCTTCCCGCCGCTAACGGAACTCAATGGCGGAAGCAGTTGCATATGGTCTTAGAAGACCCGGTATCAAGTCCATAGTGATAATTAATTGTTGATACTGCAGAAGTGAATATTTCATTATCGGGACAATTTGGTGTTACCAATATCAACCTTATATCAAGAATTGAGGTTCAATCCAATGATATTGTAGGGAACACCTCATTATTTAATCAACATTGACACAATAATTAGTTGATATTGGGTTGATGATAATATTGTTATTGGGCCAATATTATTTTCCAATATCAACCGAATTTTCCAAAATAAGGTATTTCCCCAATGTTCATTTTGAATATCCAGTCAATATTGAGACTGTATATTGGCTCAATATTTGGTCAATAAATTTTGCTACCTGGATAGCCCTCGACACAAAGCTAAACTTCAATTAGCTTTCAGATATATGCTCTCGTGTGTCGAATGCGATGCTATGATTTTCGGGACTTTCTCTATTCCAGTGTTCTTTGAATCACATAGCATATGCGTGTCTAGTCAGCCTCTGCCACTGCTTGATAAAGCTGTGCAGTCTTACCAGATTCAGTACGAATACAGGAATATTGAATCATATTAAATAATTGAGAATTAAATTTAGGACCATTTTTCACATTAATACTACGGTGTGAGGTGAAATAAATTAAGCTCGTTCGGAAATTAGTTTCATTTAGCGAAGTGGATCAGGAACCGGCACCACGAACACTTCAAAATTCATCAACCAACAAAATACTCATGCAAAAAATATTGACAACGTAGTTATAAAAATAGATCCTGTAAACACTAAATAGATCAAGATTCTACAATCACCCCTGGTGCAGCTGAAAAAGCCTTGGATTACTCTTGAATTCATAATCTGCATTGAAGATTTCAAAGGCATCTTGTTGGACTTTTCACACACTGTGCTTGAGCCTTTATAAATTTCATTCTTCATAGACACAGGCACAGCTAGTCACGAAAACATCCCAAGCACATGCTTTTACAAAGCGACAAGCACAGACGCAAACACAGTTTCTGACAGCAACAGGTATATGCAATAGCAAATGCAGAGCAACAGACACATGTATCACCATTGCTACTATAATTTATTTACATTCACACTTTATGTTGTTTCATTTACGAAACATAACGCACCCAATCCTTACGAAAAAAAACCCTAAAACCAGCACACTCATGCACTCCTTCAAACTAAGCCTAGGGCTGCGTCTGTCAAATATTGATCGCCAACAAACTGTCTACTATCCGACTACACTAAATTGAACTTACTCTCATCCCTGAAATAAGCCCTGTCCTAAGGTTCATCATTAGAATAAGTATGAGCCTCAGTGTATGCGACCATTGGGTGCTGCTATGGCATGAGATCTACCACACTATAGCATGAGATCTATCTCTAGCTAGTACTGTAGCGTGAGGTTAGGTTACTAATGGATATTTCAATTAACGATAAACACTTAATTTGTACTTCTCAAACTGCACTTGGGTACGCAACATATGGCGATAGACCTCACACCATGGTAGCACCGACTCTTTTGTTTCTTTCTTCTTGATGACGAACGTCTTAGTTGCTGGAGAACGAGCCCTGAATTCAAACTCACTGCAACGAAGGAATACAATAAAACGTTTAACACATTCAAAGGAACTTGCCTAGACATCACCATTTCAATATAAAGAAAATTCTTGTTACAATAACGTTTCGTAACCCTATCTTGTTCGATGGTGTAGATGCACGGTCTCGCAAGTTTTCTCGAGAACGTGAAAATTTTCTTTTCATCACTAACCTTTAAAATACTCCAATAGTGGTACTCTTTGATTTTCTCGCTTCTCTTGTTAAACCAGATGAACAGGTTTTATTTACAATTTCTAATTCCCGGTTATAAGTACTAAAAATACTTAAGAAACATGAAAAAAGTGTTTTTCGCCTCGAATCACTATGTTCGGGATAATCATTCAAGTCAGGATAAAAAGGAAAACCAACGTGGCTAAGAATATCATGATAAAAAACAACAAACGTTTCGGATTTCAAAAAATCCATCTTCAGTGTTCTGAAATACAACAAATTGAAGTATTAAAACATTAGTATTAAAACATGAGCGCTCGCAGCGGTCACACGCTCTTACATTGGTAGCACTGGGCTCCAATTGTTTGTGAGGTGTGCACAACACAGGGGAGTCTCCTTTCGCACCGGCTGTAACCTGACCAAACCATCCAACTCATCAATAAGAGAACATTGTTTGAAGAAAGACCATATTTTTAAAAATACAAATTTTAAAATTTTGGATTCAACATCAAATTTATCCGATCTCCGCATTTTAGAGTCGATATACATTTTAAAAAACCGTCCGTCAATAAACGAATGTGATACGGCGGTGAAACTTTCCATTGTTTGTTAACATTTTGTATAGTTTTTTGTTTTATCATGTCTTTTTAATCTTATTATCTTACATCCAGTTTATTCAGATTTTTAGTTACAATGTTTTAATACTTCAATTTGTTGTATTTCAGAACACTGAAGATGGATTTTTTGTAATCCGAAACGTTTGTTGTTTTTTATCATGATATTCTTAGCCACGTTGGTTTTCCTTTTTATCCTGAAAGTGAGATTTCCCAGAAATCAATCTATTTCATTTAATCATTCAAGTTTGTTGTTATCTTTGAGCATAACCCTAATTTACACAACCAATTTATATAGAGAAGAATGCTTATAATAGCTGTTGTACCAGTTGCAATATTTCCTATCAAATAATAATATTCGAAATGCAATCACTCCTAATTCTTTCGTAAGAGACGACAGTTAGAGTATGCTGTTAGATTCATCAATAATTTGAAACATCAAATAAAAATATTGCACAAAATTATTTCGCCCCTAAATTTCTGAGATTTCAAACGATATTAGTAACAAGATGGTTCCCTATTTCAATTTTGAAACAAAATATCATTAATAAACATTGAATCGAATTCTCATGTAAACGCTACTCATGTTTAAGTAATTATGTTGTATATCTCATACACAGGTCGTGAGGCATGTGAGTGAAATTATTTAGGCAAGAAGTACAGATTTAAATACGTTCAAGTTACTAGTCTTAAGTAATTTATGTGCATGATTTTACTGTTGTCGCGCTTGTGCAAGAACTTTATACTATTTTTAAAATCTGTGTGCAGGCAGAGCCTTGATTGTCGGAGGCAAAGGGAGTAATTATGAACGGTTGCAGTCCGTGGAGCAAGTGAATTTCATGTCCATTCCTGACCAACCAGTTCCTCTCTCATCTCCTGCGGCAGCAGCATCGGAGAAAGATGTGATATTATGCGGAGGGATAGAAGTAAATAAAGAGGTGCAAAATTGTTATAGCATTAATATTGATTCATCGGGCAGTCAGTGGGAGGCCATACCTTCTTCCCCATTAGCTATGAGTGGGCATTCCGCAGTTCCAATTGGCAAGTCATTTATATGGTTTTTCTATAGACGCAATCTTGTCAAGTTTGATAACAGGAATCAAATGTTTTTCACTGCTACATTGCCCTTTGATGCAATAGGCCATCACTGCTCAGTCTCAAACGGGACTCACGTGTACGTTGTGGGTGTTGGCAGTAGGAGAGATGAGATTTGGGTGAACGAGAAGTCGATGGATGAATCTGGATGGCGACACGTGAGTAGCATGGCGAGAGATCGAATTCACCACGCCTGCCTCTGGTACGGTTCGAACATAATGATAACAGGAGGACATGACGACCGTTCTGACGTCGAGATATTCAATACTGAGACACAAGAAGTATGGGCGGGTGAAAACCTCTTGACAGGACGAGAGGACCATCAGATGATGTTACTGGATGGGCTGCCGACTGTTCTAGGAGGGGAAAATCATAAACAATGTTTGAACTCGTTTGAGTCCTTTTCGATTGAGAAAAATCAGTGGAAAATGCTAGCAAGGACTTTAAAAAATCCAAGACAACTTTTTACTTTGATACAAGTTTAAACAGAATTTTTAATTTTCTTTTCCTGTGTTATTTTCTGTCATTAGCCTATCACATTATTAAATGAGGAGTCCTTGCTAAACAGGGAATTGTAACAAAATAAGCTGTTATATTTCATCGCAATACTTTAAGACCGTTTATTTACGAAATACTTTGTTTGTCTTTACCATAAGGATAATTGTACGCTATTATCATGACCAGCTCTACTTCACGCTCCAATATAATTTATTTGACGTATGCATTTGAGCTTATTGATAGGAGCTGTGTTTTGTTAGCGTTCCTGTTTGACCATTGAGTGGAGATTGCAAAGCTTGTGTTGATTTTAAGTAAAAAGGAGAGAACTAAAAATACCGTGAAAACATTTACTCGAATTAAAAATTGCAAGTAAAACATTAAAATTGAACGTTTCGAGTTTTCGCTCATCTTCAGCAAAACAAATCTACCTGAAAAAACATGAAATGAATTAGAAAGTTGATATATTGAAAAACCAAACAAAACAAAAAACTAACCTCAAAACTACCAGTTAACTATTGACAACGGAAAAGACCTAAGCTGTTGATTACACGCATCATTTCGTATATACGACACAGTGAATTGCATGAGTGCTTTGCATTCCCTCGTATCCTACTAATACAACTCGTCCCCTGTTTTAGTGTTCTTCGAACTTGAGTACAGAGCGATTTTCCGCCTCAATTATTGTTGTTACCAGTTAGTTGAGCCCAATGCTGTTGAGCTTGCCTGGTCAGTATCATTTGTCGTAGCAAGTTTTTTACGCGTTGATCTCATGATCATTAGGTATGTACTGTACATCTGCTTCCATCTGTTTTATGAGTGATTGTACGTTACTTGCCCACAAATGTTGAGAGCTTTTTTTGAACTTACTCATTTCGAGAGCATTTTTTGTTTTGTTGTTTATCAAGTATCTCACGGACCACACATTCTGTGTTGACCTGTTCACTTTGTAGTGTTACCTTTTGACTACATGTTGATTGGTTCCAAAATATATTGAACCCCAGATATGTACATTTGTCCTTCACCCCCTAGCAAAAAGACGCATCTTTCTCTTCTTTGTGTCAGCGCGGTTCTCGCATAACCTGCGTAAAGTAAAATGGTGCAGTGTTACTGATATTTCAATTCTTGATATTGTCCTCTGTTAACTAAAATATTTTTAAATTGAGAGTAACTTATTTCAGCCTCTGCATGTTTTGTTACTACCTGAGGAAAGAAAAATATAGTCGTTGTATCAAGTACCAATGTTACGAAATTATGAGCATTAATGTTACCGAAAATATAATCAACGGTATTTCCTGAATTTTGATTTTGTGACATAAGTACAAGTAAGATACTTCGTAGTAAAGTTTTGCAACATGAAATGTTTTACTTAACACCATTAGTCCAAAACTACATTTTGTCCTGTTTTTAAGTGGTGTATAGAAAAATCAAGAAAGGTTGAGTTCAACAGGTGAATTGAAAAGAATGGATGCAACTTGAAATGTAAGCAAATGAAAGCGTGAAAAAAAAGCAATGAAAGCAAATGGAAGACACGAAATTCTTACAGAGGAATTTGCAGGTAGTATTGTGTTATCAGTAACATACACACAAATACTACCCTAACATGCACTCAAACATTAATACACATACAAATACATACTCTTACATATAACTACAAGCACACAAATGCACTAGAACACACAATTTTACTATATACTCTCATTATACGTAAAATAAAAAGCGTAAATAAGTAAGGAAGCATGCGCACGCTTACACAGTTACGTGCACTTATGAAGACTTGCGCGAACTTATAGACACTGATACAACACAGAAATACTCATGCACAAGAAAACGTTAGCTACGAAATCACCCCCACGGCCTTCAATAGAGTGTATTTCATTATAAACCAAGTTTGTCCATTGATAAATTTACAACACTCCTTCGATCAGGGCGGGAAAATAAATGGATTGAAGCTTTCATTCCGACCATTGAGGAAAATCGCCACTACACTCCCTCCTCTTAATTGAATGGCTTGTAGGGGTAAATGTGATCCTAAAGTGTGTCACACAGTCTTGAACTTTCTACATGCGCACACGTACGTGGAAAGGAGTAAATACCACTATTGACAAGGAGGAGTTGAATGAAATAGTTAAACAAGCAAAATTTGCAAGACGTGCATGGCAAAAAATTATTCATGCAGTTGAAACAACCGTCGTAAATACAAGAGAGCTTACAAACCAATTAAATAAGTATTATTTCATACATTGCTCAGAACGTTCCTAAATTTTTTTATGTAGTAATATTAGAGAATTTTTGACAATCACAACGTACCGCAAGAATTATTATGGCTTTTCATTCACATCAAAAAGACAAAAGAGCTTAGAATTAAACCATGAAAAATCAGCAAATATGAGCTAATATTTGTGAATTTTCGCCATCGAGAGACCTACAATGCAATTGTTAATAAAAAATTGACTATTTGGGCAACTGAGACGTGGAAGGCTACAAAATCTGTCAGCGAGTAGAGCTCGAAAGCTTTATCGTGAATTCATTGCAAACCAAAGAGCTGTAGTCAACGACATCGAAAGGCGTCACCTTTGCAAGCTCCCAGCGTAAGCGCTCTTACAATACAGCATTTTCTGAAGAAGATGGAGTGCGTAGCCATGGAACACCTTTCCATAATCCATGTCGTATTGCCACTCAACTCAGTTTAGCTAAAAACTCACTGTCGCAAAAAAAAACTGTTTGTAGTAGGTATATGAGTCTGATAACATAGAAATATGAGTACAACACGATTGTAGGGAATCAGTGTAACCATTTAAAGTTTGTGTAGCATGCAAATGTTTAACGCAAATTTAAAATCACCAAAATGTAAACTAAAATATAAGAATAAATAGCGTAAAGTTACGAGTACGCGGTAAAATTCATGTATTGTTAAGTAAAGAATGGTAAAAAAGGGAAGAGAAATAAACTCAGAACAATACAAACATGGGAAAGGTAAAAATTTGTACTGTACAACCAGAGATCAGTGCACAACCACATGTATAAGAAAAAGAGAATATTCAGTGTAGTAAACATAAACTATAAATTAACTATCCAAAAATAAAGCTTGATATTAAGGAAACACAATAAAACTATTACATATCAATGCATGTTTAAATCTATTCATATATATATATATTTATGTATCTGTATATACATAAAAATACATATTTGCATGTTCAAATAAATAAATCACATGCGTTTACCAAAAAAACTTTAACCGTTGCCTTGTGTAACCGTTGATTTTGCTGTTATAATACCAAAATATGTATGTGTTTACCAAGTCTTCATTTTAATACATTTCAACAGCTAATTTAATACGTTTTATGGACCAGATTGACCAAAAATAAACTGTTTTCCTTTCTTCTTAACTTTTGTCAAACTCTCCATGTCAGCAAACAATCAATGTGTTGGTTTGGCCTGGGGTTCACACACCCCGCAATCACCTTGTTCCACAGCCAGCATCACCCGCAAAAATCAACTTACAGGACTATAAAGCTGCGACGGAATACATGCAATAACTTTCCGAACACAACATGATGAATCATAACAACGGACGGGCAGCTTTATGCGATGGACGACTTAGGAGGAATTTGTAAGGTGCTAACTGTAGTAGAAAGCAGATATTGTAAATTAATTTGTCAAGGAAAAGGGAAATCGTCCAGGAAAAACGTTACCCTTATGATGGTATTGTTTATGAGAGTAAATGATATCAATGATTTTAAATAATTCTCGACAAAGTGAAGTAATTTGAATCACATATTTCTTTAGTGTAAAGCATTGCTTTTTTAGCATTATGATTCGATATGCAATGTTCCAGAACACTACGAGTTTTGATGATGGCTTCAAGTTTTTCTATTTTCGTGAACTTTATAGCTGTCAGTAGTGACACATTCCGCGTTCATTTTGCTATAACTTACTGCACCAATTACTCTTTCAACAAGTTCGACGTCTGCCGCAGACGCCGAAGCTCATGTGAGCGTAGAACACCGTCGTCCTCAGCATTCTTCAGCAACATTTACAAGCTTCGAGTCCTCGCGCCTAGAGTGAAATATCCTAGAAAATAGATTTTGTATTTTTTTCAGCAGGTGATTCAATTCAGGTGAACTTATTTGTTGCCTTCACTCGAGTCTTTACAACATCATGCATAACTCGCATGCTTCCTTCGAATAATAATAATAGAAATATTTCAACTTTTTCTGCTGCCCTCAAGCGTCAGAAGTTGCAGCTTAGAACTTTCCAAGTTTCTCCTGTCTTTTTTACCTTTCATAATTATCCTCTTAATTTCTTTTCATCGCTATCGAGTATTTAAATTTCCTCTTCGTCTGCTGATTTTTTCAATACAGAAAGGAAAGTCAGAGTGCTGCGACACCGACTTACCGTAATGCTCGCGTATATTTGATGCATTGTACCATTGGTCGTATCAGTGAAGAAGAACTTGTCATGCAGCTCCAAATTTTTACCATCATAATCTGAAGCGTTTTTACTCAACCTCGGATACTTGAGACTCGGTCGGTAGTGTGACGTCTGTCGAGAGCTACATAATCGAGGAATTCAGTTCTACGCGACTCCCGTACCCGGACATTCTTCACTGGCTTTCTGACTGGAAGATACCAGTAAATAGACCAGACTGTTCTGCACCGTGATAACGAATGTTCAGCCCATCGACAATGGGGCAGGAAGAGGAGAGGGCAAAACAGCGATTGTGCGCTGATGGTTTAGTGTACATGTAGTGGCAACTGCTAACTTGCGCGTCAACATTTTCTGTTATTTCGCTTTGAATTTACGGTCAAACAGATCATACTGTGTACTGTAATAATTATAATAACTTATATCGAGTCAAATCAATTTTACGTCAATTCACAGCGCGCTTCTCTGGTAAAAGAAAGCGTAAGAAAGTCTATGAATCGAAAAAGTTAATAGGAATGAAAAATTGACTACAAAGACACTCACAACAGAACGGTGCACTCAACGAGAAAAGCTGAGAAATAAAGAATGAATGGTATGACCTACTAAACTATGAATCTTAACTCATATTAGAATCCTGTGGCAGGTGTCACTAATTCTGTGATGGGTAGCTTGAGCAGCCACTGAGGGGCACACTCCACAATTTACACGGCAGGTACACTGTCGAGGACTGACACCATCAGCGTACCGCACCGAGATCTCAGACATCCTACTCATACCCTAAAATTAAGATAAGTTAGTCTAAGCCTCCCTAACCGTTACATACAAAAAAATACGTATCGAAGAGAGGAAGGAGGGAGGTACCATATAGTATGAAGATAAGAGAATGCGGATTCTATGCAGAAGGGGCATTGAAACAGTAAGTGGAGAAAGAAGTTCATAAAACAAGATAAAAGTTGAAGAAGATAAGATAAAAAAGGACAGCAGGCCTACCTAACTCTTAGTTCAGGCCCTCACACATTTTCCTCCTGGGAGTGCCAATTCCCATAGACACAATAGTTGTATTCCCCCTGAGGGAACTCATACCCCTAAAAGATGTACTGAAGGATTGATTGATTGATTGTGTATTAGTTTTAGCATCCCTTACCCCAACAAAGATGTTCTTAGAGAGGAAGGATGAAGGCTCCATTTAATATGTAGTTCAGGAAACGTGGAATTTACGCACAAAGGGTGTTCCTGCAAGGGATCCCGTGCGCACAGAAACAGTAAGATAAGAAGGAAAGTCATGAAACAAGATAAAAGTTGAAGAAGGAAGCCAGAGGTGCTGAAAAACAAGACAGCAATGAACCGGAAAAAGATGGCCCTTAACACTATCAAAAACATTTTATTTCAACAAAAAGAAGGCCTACCTAACTCTCAGCTCATTACCTCACATGTGCCCCCAGGGAGCGCTAATTCCCATAAATACAATAATTGTATCCCCCTGAGGGGGATGCACTGAAGGACAACCCACTTCAACTCACCACGCTGGTGAGTGTGTGCCTGCATTCACTGTGGTATTGAGAAAGTCAGTTTGGGTACCCCAGCCCAGCTCTAACAAAGGTAAACTCAACAGAACATTTCGCTTTGCACAGGTACTTCGTCTAGCACATACCTAAGAAGCAAAATTCAATTCGACATAATTTTCGGTCACAAAAAAATTTTTTGGTTTAACTTTTCGAGCAGCTTGCATCAGTTTACAATCGCACTTCGGGAGTTCAGCTATGAAGCAAAAGGCCGGGAGATGATTTGATTACTCTAGTTACTAATGACTTCACTCCAACGAACGACGGTGGTTGGGTTCATCGTAATAATTAAAAAGTAGAAGTATCAATCGAGAAATTGTACTCTAGAATCTCAATTTTTGAACTACTTAGTTTGGCTCAAGTGTTCAAACTTGACATAGGATGAATACCTCATCAAAATGATGTAATGAGTTGTCATTACAGGAAGGAAAGGGGAGTCTTTCAAGCCTCGATAGCTATGGCAAGGTGTTCTTGTAAGCTACATTTCGCTTTTTGTGTTGGACCGAATTTGTGGCCTCACAACCTGAGTTCCATCTAATGTTGTTTATGTAGTGGTCTGAATTCCAGTCCCATATTTTTCACAGGGATTCAATTTTTTTCTATTGTTCATCCTGTAACACGTTAAATTACACGGAACTGTTTAAAAAAAAATTAAAAAAATTAAATTGGAAAAGATTCGCATGGTGTTAGTAGAGGCCTAATTTAGTGTAGGTTTCCGTAAACGTTATTTCTACTTTTGATTTATAGTTATAGACCTGAAAAACTAATAAAAGCCTAAGAAAAAACATGAGAATCTTTAAAACTGACTGGAGAAAATGAAAATTTATCCCAAGATCTTAATTTTCTTCTAATAGGAACTTTAGGACAACATTTTAGGTGAGATTCACGGGTCCGAAAAATAATAAGCAAGGTCTCGGAATAGAATTTTATTGCCCTCTAAATTTATTTTATCGTACTATAGAGCAAATTCAAAATGATGAAATGTAAACCTTAAAATTATGGTCAATTGCGTACTAACGCAAATAAGGAGACTTAGAAAACAACTCCGATTGAGATTCTTACATTCCAGCCAGACAACTACGAAGGCCTTGCCACAGTTTGATCACAGCACCTGCTGTTGTAACCGGTGCATCCGGCCAGACGAACCAGTGATCAGCTTCTGAATAACAGTTCTTTGTAAAATTGCTAGCACAGTGCAATGATTTCATCTATCTTCGACTGGCTCTCAAGTTCCTTCTCTTTCGATGTTTGATTTTTCTCACGGATCGTTGTAATCTTATCTACAAATAAAAAATGAGCACAAAATTAGCTTGGTCAGTTTTAAAATCGAAGCAAACAGTTGTAAAAATCCCATGACTGATGTGTCATATTGGTTCAACATAACCTAGAATGTGCAGATGATAACCTACGTAATATTTAGGAGCGATCTGGTATTGTCAAAGACTTAAACAACCTTTGCAACTAGTTGACACTAGAAATCCAAATACAGCATTCATATTAAACAACAACTTCTATCACCAATAAAATCAATAAAACACAAGCTGTCTTCCACGATATCTTTCTACAGCAACGACACCACCAGGTAAAAGAAAGGGTACGAGCCGGTCAAGTACAGACAGCTCCATCTGAACATCGTCTTAAAGAGTCGTGGTGTCCTACATCACAATTTTGAACACAAAATGAAATATCCATTCCATGTCTGAAGAACACAAAACAGTTACAATGCGAAACACATTCGGTAAACTTCAGTCGAAAATATCATGCAGTTTTCAGGCCAGATCACTGAAGTTAAATTAGTCCCAGAACCGTCAATAACAGCAGACACAAGCGCTCGCTCAGGTCACAACACTGTTCAGGTTCTCGCTAACGGGCAGCGTAGCATCACACGTACTATATAGCCCAGCATCCTAACCTCCGCACCAATCTGGCTTCACAAGCAGGAACTATGACGGAAAATCATTAGCTACTTTACAAATCCAACAGTTTACAAAGACGTTTTTAATAATATGAATTATAGAGACGCGATAATCAAAAGCGAGCCATTCACGTTAACGCAAACCTTAAGGAATTCCTCAAGTACTGAGAAAACTGAGCGTTAATGGGGGCATTTGAGGTCAGTCAGGCGGCTTGTCCAGAAGCCTGATGAGGATCCGGCAATGCTTGATTTTTAGGCCGTGGCTTGACCGCACTGGAGGACAACTTGACCGTGAATAGTCTGCGGTCTGTTCAGTGCTCAGTGGTATCCGCGAAAAAAGTTATAAGTGTTTTCCTTTCCTTTATTTAATCCTTCGTTAATGTTTTAATGATTGCATTGTAGGTCTCTGATATAATTTTTCCAAGACGTTGAAGTGATATTCTCGTCGGAAACTTTAACAGTACTCTTCAGAAGATTGTCAAGATCCTAAGAGTTGCCGACAATCTTTGGTGGGGCGATATTGCGTTCCTCATAATCGTATTTTGCTTTCAATATAAGTACTAACACAGGAAAGCAATCCATGGTAGGTTGTCTGATTCATTCGTAAATAATACGGCCAGTCTTGTGGTTCAAACCTAAGTTCTTCCGTCAAAAACATGTGCGACTTGGAATCCCGTTGCTTAGCCAATCCCTACACCATTTCGATCTAGCCTTTCATTTTTCTTTGATTTTAAAGTTGAATGTGCCGCAACAAGCCCTACCGCCATTAATACTCGTGCATTGACATAAATCGACGATGCTATTTCGCTTTGATAGTCTAGCCTGCACTGATGAACGCCCTGAGCGTTAGTGGACTGCCCAGTTCTGCGCCTGAAGGAATTCCTCAAGGTTTGCCTTAACGTGAATGGCCCGCTATAAAGCAGGACGTAATCATCACCGCACTGCGATGCAGACTATAATTAGGTATTCCTACTATTTAATCCCGTATAGTATGAGTGCACAAAAATTGTAATTCATCACCTGAAGCCAATACTTACTCTCTTAGTTAGCGAGAATCACTACAATTAGCAGCTGTGCGCTATTTCAAGCAATATTTCAGCAGTTATAGGTACGCTCCTACAACGTCGGTTGTCCCACATTCTCTTCGATAGCCCTAAAAAACTTGTTCTTCGAGACTGAAAAGACTACAAAACTCAAGCTGGAACAGCTGCCTCGTGCAGAGTTTCGTTGTGAAAGTAAGGAGTAGTACAAACAACCGACTATGTACCTACCAACTTTTAAACTATTGTTCATAACTCACGTTTTGATCACAGCTTTGTGTTCTCCCAAATTTTCATTAAGTACAATGTGTCAAAATCCATATTTGAGCAGTCTCCTTAAACTGCGCTAGTATAAGAGAAACTAATTGTTCTAATATGTTAGATAAGCTTCCTTTTAAGAGTTTATCACCACCCTCCTACTTAACTTTTTTCCCTAGATCACACTCTAGATAAAGGTATTTCAACTTCATTCACAGTGACGCGTGAAATCATTCGTACCTCAGGTGTGTTTTTGAATACATGTGAATAAAGCCAAAGAAAAGTAGCCCATTGAAAACTTTAATCAAGAGCATTCAAGAATAACACGGGAGTACCAATAATTTCGAGGGCAACTAAGAGTAAATTAAGCGCATCCTACCGCAGAGTATATTTTCAAGTTGTGAAAACAATGTACGCATAAGAAGTAAACTGATCGTTTTCGGAAGTAATTAATTCCATGGGGAATTTGCAAGTTCATATTGAGCCTGAGGAAAACCACCACGTTCGAAAAATGCGTTGATTCCTAGCCGGCGGACATTATTTGTAATCATTGGAATACAAGAACGTCTTTCAATGCGCAGTGGGGAGTCGGTGAGCTAATGATGCACTGTCAGCCATGCCTTTTAGCACAACAGGATTCCTGCACTTCTGTGCTCACAAGGTATGCTTGCTAGCTTGGTGCCTCCTCAAGTTCCTATGAACTGCAGTAGAATAATCACACAGCTCACACTTGAGCATTTTTCCTAAACTGTGCCGGCTAGCTTGGTGCCGCTTCAAGTTACTATGATCAGCAGTAGTATAGTCACACCTATCACATTTGAGCAGCTTCCCCAAGCTGTGCTTGCGAGCTTGGTGACACTTCAAATCATTGTTAACAGCAGTAGCATAGTCGCACATTTCACACTTGAAGAGCTTTCCTAAGCTATGCTTGCGCGCTTGGTGACACCTCAAATCATTGTTAACAGCAGTAGAATAGTCGCACATTCCACACTTGAGCAACTTCCCCAAGTTATGCTTGCTAGCCTGATGCCTCTTAAAGTCGATTATAGCAGCAGTGGAATAATCACAAACCTCACACTTCAACAGCTTTTTTCCTATACTATGTTTGCTGGCTAAGTGGAACTTCAAGCTGCTACTATAAGATGTAGAAAAGGAGCACAGCTCACACTGAAAATGTTTATTTAAACCGTGTTTCCCGGCCAAGTGTTTGTTCAGATCACCCTTGTGCGATGAGGAATAGTTACACAACTGGCACTCGAACAATTTACCTGCACTGAGAGTTCCTCCGTTATATTGCTTTATGAACTTAAATTCTGAACATCGTTGGCGAAATGAGTCCAAGTTCAATATTTTCCCCTGACAATGTTCTACGTCCATGTGCTGCTTTAATTCACTTGAGTAATGAGAAGAAAAATCACAAAACGTGCACTTCATGCGCAATCCGAACTTATGCTCGTCAGGTAGCTGCAGTCTAGGTTTGTCTTTATGAAGTATTGAATAGTCACCAAGAGCACTCAGGAAGTGCTGTGACATAAGTATGTCCGGAGGGAAGGCCTGGATGCCTCTGCTGCTAACCGGCACTTCAGATGGCAGCGAACCAGCAAAAGATGCAGCAGCTGACCTCCGACGAACAGGCCTTGTGTTGCACGCTCCTGAGCTGCCTTCCTTCAACTCGCCCTCTGCTGCAGCGAGCCATGAGGGCACCTCTTCATAGACATCAGCTTCCTCTTTCATGGTGGGAGCGGAGCAAGCTGCGCTCGAACTGGCCTGTAATGAATAGCTCGTGTTATTCACACAAACTCAACACGTCTGGTATCCTAGTCAGATTAGATTAGATTATTAGTTAGTTTAAGCCTCCCTATCCGCAACAAAGGCGATCCAAAGAGAGGAAGGAAGAAGGCACCATTTAGTATGGAGTTAAGGGAACGCGGAATCCATGCAGAAAGGGCATAGAAACAGTAAGCTGAGAAAGAAGTTCATGAAACAAGATCAAAGTTGAAGAAGAAAGTAGCAGGTGTTGAGAAAACAGGACAGCAGTGAACCGAAAAAAAGTTGGTCCGTAACAAAACAAAAACCTATGTTATTTTAACAAAAAGAAAGCCTACCTAACCTTTAGCTCGGGCCCTCACATTGCCCCCCTGGGAGCGCTAATTCCCATAGATACAATAATTGTATCCCCCTGAGGGGGGTATCCTAGTCAACCCTTCTTTCAAAATGAATGTCAAAATTTATCAAAGAAGCATAACATAGACTGTTAGTAGACCGTTGCAGTTAGTAGACTGTTGAAATCGGCAGTGTCGTGATCAGTGGGCAGTCGTAGTGTCCGTCTAAGTTTTTGATTGCCAACTAACAGTCACAGAGCCGACTGTCAGACAAGTGCTACTAACATCACAAACCACTGATGAAGGTGAGATAGACTGAACACAAAATGGTACAGGCAGGATATCAGGTCAGGGAAGACTATCTAGCAGCTGTGAATGACTGCAGGGTAAATACGCACAACAGCAACTAAGACAGTAATAGGCCCTAAATATATATTAGATATTTAATTACACAATAATTCACACATCGTCCATACATATTCAATAACAAATGCATGAAATGTCTCCAAAGCTTTAGCAAAAATGTTTTTCTAAAATTTTGACATAAGTTTTGGAAAAAAAGGGATTCAAAATTTAGCGTGTATGGAATCTTCCGACAAAACACATTCCGAGTGAAAACCATTGCGCTGCACACTGAATTTTTTTTACCCTGCCAGACATAAAAATAGCTTCACAGAAATGTGACCGAGTTCGGTAGTTTCCTATGCAAAACTTATAGCTACTGATTGCTAAGAACTTCGTTTGAGCTTTGCAGCACACAGGCAACAGCGAGACATAAGATCAAAAGAGTGTAGAAATGAACATTTTAATACGTGCTGTTACGATTTATTTCATTAAAAATCTAACACATAGACTATTGAAAATAAGCTACTGCCGTCTCACAAAACGTTTACTTACAACCAACACATGACGCGGCATTACAAAATCGTACCAAATGTATGGATACAGATAAAATTAAAGGTTATCAAATTAATACATCAATGGCCTTAATTGTTATGTAAAAGCGAAGATGTGGAACATTTATTGAATCAAACATCTATACAGTTTTCAATTACAGGTTTTTAGATTAGATTATAGGTTAGTTTAAGCCTCCCTAACCGCTATAAAAAAGCGTTTCGAAGAGAGGGAGGAGGAGGGCACCATTTAGTATGAATATTAGGGAATGCGGGATCTAGACAGAAGGGGCATAGGAACAGAAAATTGAGAAAGAAGTTCATGAAACAAGATAAAAATCGAAGAATAAAGTAGTAGGTGCTCAAAAACAGGACAGCAGTGAACCGAAAAAGATGGTCCTTAAAATAGCAAAAAAAAATTATCATGGCAAAAAGGTCTACCTAAATCTCAGCTGGGGTCCTCTCACATTTTCCTCCTTGAAGCGCCAATTCCCATAGATACAATAATTGTATCCCCCTGAGGGTTACAGGTTTTTAATAGTACCAGCTACATTCGCTCTCGCCTTAATTTAATTAAATTCGAAATTTTTATTGGGAAATTATAGATGATTCAATCATTTCTAAATCCATACTTAAAGTTCTAGTCCACATAATACAAGTTACAAAGTTGTTTGAAACTCCTTGGCCATAACAAAGGCGATCTCAAAAGAGTGAAAAGAATGCACCATTTACAGGGTGCGTATGGTATTCGAGGACACATGTATTTTTGTAATTCAAACTAACCCGCTAATAATTAATGTGCTTTTCATTTCAGATGATCCCATGGCAGATTTATAAATAATGAAATGGAAAGACACGCTGTAATGGTGTCTATAAAAGTGAAACAGCAATTTAGAAATCGTTAGATTTCTAAAAATCACCGGAACTTTTGTTTGCAAAGTTAGAAAAGAGCTGGATGAAAACAATGGAAATGAATTGGTCACGAGTAAGAGAACTCATTGTTGTCAACGCTCAAGGGCCGTTTACACTAGAGGACATTTCGGCCGTGAGGCGCGACACGTGTATACGAGGCTCACCACTGAGGCTCATACGTGTGCGTGTGTACGAAGTTCCTTATTCGCTCTGATCGGATTCGTAATGCGCGACACTCAAAAGCCTCATAACAACAGCGAATAGGGAACTTCGTATAAACACACACAAAGATGAGACTCAGAGGTGAGCCTCGTAAACGCGTGTCGCGCCTCACGGCCGAAATGTCCCCTAGTGTAAACGACCCTTTACTCAGAACACGAAGTTTCTAGCAACAGTGATGGTGTTCGGGGTTGTTAGCAGAAAAGAGCACAACATGCCTTCTCATTTTTTCCACAGGGTCTTAAGAGTCAAGAGTCAAACCATTTTAAGCCTTGGATAGACAGCGTAGCTAATGGAAGGGCCTATGTCTTCCTACAAGATTTGACTCCATCGTATAAAGCTCTCAAAAGCCAGGATTGGTTGGCCGAGAATTTTCAGGTTCATGTCACACCAAACTTGTGGCTTCTGCAACTCCCCAGATATTAATCCTTTGAATTATTGCGTGTAGCGTCGTTGAAAAGGAAGTCAATAAGTGTCCCCATGACACCAAATCATCTCTGATGGAAGCCATAGTCCGACCAATGGAGGAAGCAAATAAATACCACCTGATCAAAGCTTACAGTCTCTTCCAACTCGAATTGAGTCGGTGATAAAAGCCGAAGGAGCATCTATAGAATGAACGTAGGTTAATATTATGTTTGTTTTGTTACAAAAAATTGTAAGTTTCAACGATTACCAGTTTCATTTTCTGTTTTTTCTAAAAGAACGTAAGGTGTCATCACTTCCTTACGCACCCTGTAGAATAAACTGTAGAAAACGGGCAATATTTGCTGAAAATATGTCCCAACACATGATTCAAAGCGCACAGAAACAAGTTAGGAGCGGAAATGCAAAAAAATACACAGAAGAGAGGAAAAAAGTCATTAAAACTGAAGAAACAGAGTGGGTGCTAAAGATAGCTGTCCCAAAAACCTATCAGTAGTTGAAGTAGACTAACAGTATCCTTCAGTGAATCCCCACAGCATACGATGGACAAATCTTCAACTAATCATTATCTAATGACCGACCCTTCAGGGGCATAAGGTAAAAAATTATTTTACATGAAATTTGATGGAAAAATCCATCTGATTTTGTCTCAAAATTTAAATTTCTCGATCCGTGTTTGGACTGAACATCCTCACTTTACCAGTATTTAAACGTATCAAGTTCACGGGGGTATTGAGTGTCTTAAAATCTCTTAAGTGGTTAAAACTGCAAAATTTGTTATTGAATGTCATTGATGTTGGAACTTTGAAATTTAAACACCGATGACTAGTGTAATTCTTACAACTTATTTTTGTTTCATTCCTCGATCATTCCCCATTCGTTCAACAGTTCACCCTTCTTCCACTTCTTCATGCAGTTTTATTATTGTTTCAGTCTAAGCATCTTGAGAAAGAACATTTTTCAAGAGTAATGATCCTCTCCCGAGGAACAGAACACTTCCCTGACGCACTGATATTATGGTTCTTTACAAACATTCATCAGAAAATGCCTGACGAACTGAACTGAAAATCCCGTCACCACCAACGCTAAATAATCAAATTGACGTTTCGAAGCATCACCAACCGCTCACAATGGGTCGCTGTTCTATGCCCACTAAGAACACGCTCAAAACCGGGACAGAAATAAGAAACCAAGCATACTTGAGGACTGCCAACCCCAAAACTCTTTTCATGGCGTAGAAAAATTTGAAATGGTGGTTTTTTAAATGAAAGGGGGCGTGCAAGCAATACTTGCTTTGTCATAGGAGAGAAAACGGTAAATAACAGGATTATGCCGATATGTGAAAAATATCTGAAAATTACTTTTTGGACAATTTTGGGTAAAAACAGACTTCATAGAACCCTACTAAGGGTAAGTTCACCTGAAGAACGGAGTCTGAGCTCAAAATCAGAAAAACATCAATTTTCTCTTTATTAGCTCATTTTATAGAAAATTGTTATCTGAATCGATCGATATTCTTCGCAGGCATGTGCGTACATCGGTCAGTTTCCTGAAGAAGTAAGGAGGAGCGCACCTGTTCGCTTACAGAGCGGACTAAGCCGGGTGACCAACCCTTCCTCCCTTTACTACGATACAGTTTTGAGCGTTCGCTTGCGGGAATTAGCAGAACAGCTTACCTATGGCCTTCCTCATTTTGTAATCAAACGAAACCCAAACACTCAGTGAACGAGTTATGATGATGTAACCGAGCGTTTGTTTGGGTTTCGGCTGCTTTGAGTTATCAGCTAATTAGGTCTGTTGTGAAAACATCTACTGGTCGTCGTTTAAAATGTATCACTTTCCACAATTTTGAAGGCACAGGAATGCCGAACATATCATTCGATAGGACTTACAAATAGCTACACAAGTGCCACACACGTTATTTGTAAAACGTTGAAGTTTTAAAATCATATGAGAACTAAGAAAAAAACACTTTTGGGAAGTTTCCGAAGTTCAACAAATCAAAACATCAAAAAACCTATCCGGCAGATTTTAGACAATATATTTAGCTATCTAGAAAACATCTTGCCTGTTCTGTAACTTTGAAATTATAGGAAGAGATACAATTTCCGAAACGCCCATTTTTTCAATTTTTTAGAAAAAATCAATTTTCGAATAAAATTATGAAAAACACAGGAGTCTAAAAAAGATCGATGCATCATTTTACACCCATGAGGAAAAATTCAGAAAAATTCGCACAAAATTGACAACCCTTTTTTCCGATGGTCCCCTTTAATCGATTGCTTTTTTACGGTCAGAAACGCGTGTCTTTGACTTTTCTTTAAAAAAATTCGTAATTTCGAGTTCCACCTCGACGGATTATTTGCACTTCACGAGGAACGCGACAACTGCGCTATTCGCACGGGGCTTAGTAGTTAGCTTTCATGGTGAATATATCAATTAAACTACGAAGACTAACGATTGCGATGATAGTACACCAAGCTACATTACTTCTAATCCGAGCGTTTGCGAAGACAGAGTGTAACTATTTCGTTTCCTGTTCAGGAAGTAGATAAGCGTCGAGTACCCAGGCAGTTCAAACCGTCAGACTTACGGCTCTACTAAACGGTAGCCCAAAACTGATTTTCTGAACAATCTCTTTGTCTGTTGAGAACAGTGCAGTAAGTTTCATCGAATTTTCCCTACTTCGTATTTGAGAACGTCGCATTTTGTAGTTTGTAGTCTGGTGAGATTAACATCACATTAAAAACCTCTGGATCACGGAAAACCCTACGGAGACCTCTCCCTGGTTCAAAAAATCCTGAGTCGCCATGTACAGTTAGTAACGAAATTATTCGCACACCCGTCTTTCAAAACTTTCTATAATTACTCAAAAACTACTGTTGCCACAGCCATGAGATTTCACAGGGTGTGAAGCACATTAGTGACAATAATACGAAGTTTCTAGAACAAAATATTATTTTTGAAAGATTCAACAAGCTGAACTTCAGAAACACGAAAAGACAAAATATTCATACAACTGAGACGTTATAATTCATTGAGAAGTATTTACTGTTATACTTTTTATTGAAAAAAAAATTGTGTCTATAATGTTTTTGAACATTCTAGATGTGAGATCATTCTATAAAATTGTGCCAGAGTTAACAATGAGCTACACAAGTGCCACACACGTTTTTTTGTAAAACGTTACTGTTTGAAAATTATTTGAGAAATAAGCCAAAGGAGTAGAGCTTTGTCATTCGTACACTAGCGCCACGATAGGAAAAACTAAGGAACTCGGTGTGGACCTCAAACAGAATATTGACTGCCACAAAGCTGGAAGTAGTTATGGTGACATATCTAAGCGTTTGAGCATCCCAAGATTTACAGTACAACCTGTTTTAAAAAATTTGCTAAGTTTAGTACTGTGGAAACATTGCCTGGGCGTGGTCGCAAACAAAAACTCTCGGTGAGGTCTTCTCGAAAATTGTGTCGTGAGGTCAACGCTAATCCACGAGTGAAGCTAGACGACATTGCCGAAAGATTGAACGCTCAGGGAACTAACGTAACGAATCGCACAATCCAGCGCTGTCTGAACAAGGAGGGCCTACACGGACGCCGACCTCGAAGGACTCCACTCCACAAACCATGTCATGTTGCTGCTCGCTTGAACTTTACAAAGTCACACTTGGATAAGGACAGAGGCTTTTGGGAGAGAGTATTATGGAGTGGCGAAACCAAAATCGAGCTTTTTGGACACAACGACGTGAAGAAGGTTTGGCGTAAGAGTGGTGAAGCTTTCCTGCCAAAAAACACTGTGCCAACAGTTGAACATGGAGGTGTGCCACTGATGTTTTGGGGTTGTTTCGCTGCATCGGGTACTGGAAAATTGGTTGCAATTGAAGGGAAGATGAACTCTGATGACTATATTTCTATTTTGGACGAAAACCTGAAGGTATCAGCTGATAGTTTGGGGCTTGGAAGGCGGTGGGTATTTCAACAAGACAATGACCCAAAGCACACAGCAAGTCTACAACTAGCTGGCTCCAAAGAAATAAGATAAATGTGCTGCCATGGTCTTCGATGAGTCATGATCTCAACCCCATTGAAAATTTGTGGCAGGAATTGAAAGTCATCATCAATAGGAGAGCTCCAAAGAATCATCAGGAATTGAAACGCATCGCCATTGAAGAATGAAACGATATTTCATCTGAGACTACGCAAAAGCTTGTCAAAATCTATAATAAAAATCTTTCAAATGTTATGCAGATGAAAGGTCACACTGCTGATTATTAAAATTGTACTCAAATAGTAGATTCACCCCAATAAAGTGTAATACTACTCATTGAATAAATAATTTTGTCTTATCGTGTTTATGAAGTTCAGCTTGATAAATATTTCAAAAATAACATTTTGATCTAGAAACCTCGTATTATTGTCACTAATATGTGCTTCACAACCTGTGAAAATCTGATGCCTGTGGCAACAATAGTTTTTGAGTAATTCTAGAAAGTTTTGAAAGACCAGAGGTGTACGAATAATTTCGTCGCCAACTGTGCATAACTCACTCATCACTACATCATCTTGGCCGAAGTATCAATGTCTAAGTACAGCACATGGTTGGCATTCACTGAGAAATTCTTACCGCCTGCAGTAACTTGAAAATGATCTCATAGTGGTGGTCAGTTCTGTTCTTCAAATATTCGTGCGTAGGATGAGCGAGCGCAATTCGGAGGCGACATCACTATCTCCCACTAGCGGTAAGCTCGGTAGCTAGCCCGGAAAGGTTATATCACGTCCGTAATTTCTCAGAGATTATTCTCTCGCATCAAAACAATCGATGGTTCCAAATTTGATGATCGTATCTTTCAAAGCTTCTTAATAGAGCAGTAAGGCCATTTTTGTGTTAGACACTTTCAAACCGCACCTCGTCAGATTAGATCTTAGTTTAAGCCTTCATAACCACTAACAAAACAAGCGTTCCGAAGAGTGGAAGGAGGAAGTCATCATTTAGTATGGAGATAAGGGAATGCAGAATCTACGAAGAAGGGGCATAGATACAGCGAGTTGAGAAAGAAGTGTAAGAAACAAGATGAAAGTTTAAAAAGAAAGTAGTAGGTACTGAAAAACAGGACAGCAGTGAACCAGAATACGATGGTCAATAACGAACAAAAACCTATTCGATTTCAACAAAAAGGCCTACCTAACCTTTACCTCATAGTGGTCGAAGTTTTACTCACAAATACCATGGTAAGTGATCAGCTATAATTTAAGAGGTTTCTAGCAGTGTCTCTGCAAGACTGTCCGTAAGTGAATGAAACATTAGGTAGATTGCGAGATTGAATTTTCCACAATGTTTATTTACCCACACTGAATTTCGATTTATTTAGAATTGATGCTACAGATATTACCTTTCTAAAATTGGTCGCTGGTAAGAAAGATTTTCCTGCAGATTGCCGTTACTTTATCTAACTCCGTAGGAGATATTATGTTTAGATGTTCGCAAAGCTCATAACCGTTCGTGTTTAGCTATCTCAAACTTGCAGTTTCAATAAAGCACCATTGGTTTCACTGAAAATCGAACTTGCGAGGTACGAGCAACGCGCAATATGATTACATCTTGCAGCAACGCGCAAGATGTCAGAAAAAAACCGCTGAGTACTTCTCGAGAATTTATTAATTCCCAGGCATCTTCATGAGACAGCTAGGTTAGTTTGCAAAAAACTTAGTTTTCTTTTATCAGATTGTAACTTGCATATTTTGAGACTGATTAGATTATATGTTAGTTTAAGCCTAATTAAATGCTAAAAAAAAAGGCGTTTGAAGAGAGGAGGAAGGCCCCATTTAGTATGGAGACAAGGGAAACACGGAATCTACAGGTATGCAGATGGGAAGTGTATGAAACAAGATAAAAGTTAAAGAAGAAAGTAGTAGGAACTGAAAAACAAACGGCAGTGAACCGAGAAAAGGTGGTCCTTAACAAAACAAAAAAGACTATATTTCAACAAAAAGAAAGCCTACCCAACTCTGAGCGCAGGTCTTCACACATTTTCCCCCTGTGAGCGCTAATTCCCATAGATACAATAGCTGTCTCTCCCCCGGGGGGAAGTTTCCACTAGAGCGATTTAAGAAATATCGTTACCTAAAATGAAATGTGCAGCTATTACCTTTGATGGTGTCTCTAGCATCAACAGTTTGCTGTAGAGGTCTAGAATTTCGCAAGCAAGTTTAGGTATCATCTCTGCATCAATTGAAAATAAGAGCAATTGATGAATAATCAAAAATTCAACAAAATTCTGGATTGATTGTTCCCTTAAATTATTTGACAAGAAAAAGCGTATTTAACTGATTGGTAATTGCTTAAAATTATTTTTATCATACGGTATACTACGCGGATACATCAGAAGTGCTTGAAAAACATCTACATTGCTCCTAATAGCCAAATAGCTAGGCTTGACATATATAAATACCCAGAAACATCTGATTTGGCAATGCTGATGAGAGCAGAAGAGGGCTGTGGGTAAAGAGGCAGAGGTGCAGAAAAGCTCAACATGCAATCCGCAGAAGCAATCCGATAATCCTTCTAAACAAACTGCGTTTCTACATACCAAACTACCAATGAATAAAGTGGAATTGAAGACATCGAAGGTAAATGTGAAAGTAAGTACAAACTAAATAAAATTGCTAAACTTTTTGCAAAAGAAAAGCAAATTGGGAAAATTTAAAAAGGCTTTGGTTGTAAAATATAAAGCGATTCCATAATGCGCAGATCAACGGAGTTTGAAGCAGCCGCTAAAATATTAAAATCGTCTAATTTTATTGAAAGATTCCTTGATTCAATGGAGGTCTGCTTCAAACTCCGTTGATCTGTGCATTATGGAATAGTTTTATATTTTACAACGAAAACCTTTTTTAAATGACTCCCAATTCGCTTATTCTCAGCAAATAGTTTACGATTTTATTTAGTTTTTACTTACTTTTACATTTACCTTCGATGTTTTATATTTTTTCACGGCAATCTTTGTTGAGAATGACTCATTGAGTCGAAACATTCATTTTCAACTGTAAAGCTTTTAATATAAAATGTTGCGTATGAAAGCCTTCTTCCTTGCTATCATTTTCTTTTTTAAATTTGTATAAATACACACCGCTTCCATAAAAAGTAAGAAATAACAAACTAAGCTTCCTGCTGCTGCTCTGTACCTCCTCACAGGTTATCGGGATCCAACGAAATATTAACAAAAATTTAACATTCTGGGACATGAATTTGTAAATCTTTCCAGTTCGCACGATGAGACTATCAGTGAGTTTAAACTTCCTCAACAAGAAAGATGTTCCCAATAAAGGAGCGAGAATAGGACTACTTAATATGGAACCAAGGGGACACCCTACACCCGGAGCACAAAACCAGCAAAATCTCCAA
>JACJUY010005329.1:37844-61292 GCA_014220935.1 Platorchestia sp. MABIK | reverse complement strand
TATTCAACAAAATAAATTAACCTTAAGTGCTTGACTCTTTCCTATCCCTGCGTCAGTGCCACGCTTCGTTTTTGTCAAGTTACATCCCTAAATGACATGGAAATCGACTTAATGAATAGAAATACACAAAAATATTACATTTCCTCACCAATTACACTTTCAATTTCACAACTTTTCTAGGTTTATAATTTTACACATACACAATTTTTAAAGAACAAACTTTTTTAAGAGCGAACTTAACAAAGGTTAGAAGAGATTCAACAAAGGCCCGAGAACCCTGTAAGATAAGGTTTCTGAGGCAAGAAAAAGAGGGAAACTCTCCTAACAACAAACAGATCACTCTTCTTACATCTACTGAGACAGCATCCTCCCCGCCACCACGGACAGCGGCGTAAAGAAAATAATAATTTGAAATTAAATAGTTTGACACAATAAATTTCTCCTTTTTTAGAGATAAGGAAAAATATTTAAAGAGGAGAAAGATAGACGCCAATTTCGACACTAGCTGATTTCTGTAAAAATTTCTGCAATACTATCCCATTTCTGCAATACCAGTCAATTTCTGCAATACTAGCCAATTTCTACAACTACAATGCTTGCCAATTTCTGGAAGACGAGCAACTTTGTCTTTACGCACCTTTGCCGTAATTGATCTCATCTGGCAGCTTTAGACGAGTATGCGTGCTTCCAATGGGTGAAATATCACTTACTCGTTAATATTGGCCGTTCTTATTCACAATAATATACGTAAATCATCCGGACGTTTTTCCTTCTGAAAGCGCCTTAGAGAAGCTCTACTGAATGTAAGCTCTACAGCACGGTCTAGTTCAAGCCAAGCTCTTCCATCAACTAGATGGCGCTGAGGTCAAGTTTTAAATTAAAAAAAATGCAATATATATATTTTTTAAAGAGCTTTCGAAGTGAATTATTTCCGAAAAAAATTTATGTGATACCACCCGGCTAAGTGGACACAAACCCCCGATTGTAACGGGCACAAAGTCACATAAATTGCCTAACCCAGACTAGGGTCGGTATCAATTTAAATAAAGATAATAAACACGATAAGCAGAGTCAGGTATCAAGAAAGGGTTCTCACCTGTTCGAAAATAATGTTCAGGAGAACTCTTCTCAATAAATCCGGCTGCCCAAGAACCTCAAGGTCCTGTGGTAGCGAGGAGTTTTAACCGACGACCACCGGAGGGTAAACGTTTGAAGTGCTCGGGGCCACGGCTGATGTCTGTCTGACGTGGCAGGCGCTAGCGACCGCCGACGTCAACTTGTCCGAATCCGTTGCTGTGACTTGGGACTCGGAACAAGAAGTGTAGACGAACGTTTAGAGTTTTCAAAACGTCTGCAAACGAAGATGTGAGGAACCCTCACCATTGCTCCGCTTAGTCGTAAATTATTTGCTTTAATGATCTCAGGCTGATTAATTGGACTGCAGCCCAAGACCCTTTATACTGCGGAAGGCCTTTAAATATTGCCTTACTAAGTCAGCAAAGGACCTCAGCTTTGAGCAATGGCTGGAATTTCGACACAAGAGAGCCTTTCTTTTGCTTGAAGGTTCACCAGTTCGATATCCTGCAATGCCATCCCTGTGTTTCTTCTGTTGGGGCCGATGAAAAACTTCACCAGAATCCCTAATGTCTTCACCGTAGCACTCGCGAATATTATGTATCAGATTGGGTTGTATGACTCCAAATGACTTTACGTCAATGTTTTACCGTTTGCAAAACATTAACGAGTGTGGGCAAATGGCTTTAAAATGAAGACAATAGCAAGGACGGACTACCGATTCAAAATACATTGTTGTGTAGCTTCTTTTCCACACAACAAGAAATGTATTTAGCTGTAGCTGCAAACTGCAGTTTCAGTAGCTTTAGATTACAAAGGCAGGAGTAGGGAAACACTGGAAGGCACGTATAAGTGTCTCGGGCGGCTGTCGGTTACTTCCTCTCAAAACAAGCCGTGTCCGGAAGTCAGGCAACAGGCTCGTAACAATACTTTCCGAAGCTCGCAAGAGGCGCGTAACAATAACTTCCGGAGCTCCTTCTCTCCAAACCAGTGCCCCATTATAACGACGCATATGTAAATATACAACAGATATTTATGTTAAAAACCAACGTTTCGATCCCTAAGGTCTCATCAGCGGATATCTAAAAAAAAAAGTTAACGGAAAAATGTACATTCACAACATAAATTGAAGAAAGACTCCGCAAAAAAAAAACAGTAAAATGCTAAGCAGAAGCTAATTATAAAGAGTCTGACAACGGCATATCGTTTATACGGGTTTTAAGCGGCTAATGAAGGGGGATTCGACGAGACATAAATCAGTGACTGAGTTAGCAGAACTTAAGATGAAAAAATCTTGCTGCAGAACAGGAGATTTACACTTATCTGAATGAATTCGTATAGCAGAGTGAGGTGGCTTGCTTAATAGATTACCGGTTCTGAGACTTCTGCCAATAGGCTCAAATACTCTATATCTTAATGTACGTGTGGTAGAACCAACAAACACATACTCACACGATGAGCAACAATATTTATCACAATAGAGGAGAACATAGACTCAGGTAGTTAATCCTTGAATAAAAACAGAGTACGATTATAAAATTGTTTACTAATACGATCAGGAGGCCTACACACGTAAAATATTTAATTAAAACAACCGCTATGACACTTTTTTGTTCGGTGTACATGCGCCTTTTAAAACAAGTGAGCATGGGCAAGCGCAGCTTAGAGTTCAGCGCTCTCGCTTCAGCACTGATTCACTGCACATCATAAACAAAGGGCGAGTTTCCGGCCTCTCCCCGCCGTCTGAAGATGGTTTGGTGTAACCAATTCTTAGAAGAATAATCTTCATTAGCATACTGAAGGTTTGGGGTTCGTTAATTTCTTTTTGTTGTCGTATGAAATATTCCTTTCTTGTAAACTTATTCTCAACTGTTGACTCATAGGGCATTACTCAGAAACTCGGGTTTGCTAAGGACTGGCAATATATGTGACCCTTAACGCACTGGTAATCCCCTAAGTGGGCTATTGTCACTATATATACATGCAATAAATGCAGTGTATTTCAATGAGTATACGAGTGGTTGAAGCAACTGCGAGTGATGAAGTTAAAGTTTGATTCGTTAAAACACTTTATTGAACATACGAAAAATATCAAAATTGATTATCAATTGATGAAAATGACTTGACCTACATATTTAACCCAGGCATTGAACAAGACGTTCTTCTAAAATAGTTATACGAACATCTGCACCGAGAGAAATATTCATGTGTATTAAAAATTTGGAAACTTCATTGCCTACCACGTTTTTAACTGTAGTCATTCACTACTATTCAGTTTATTATGATCTTAGAAAAATCATATGTTCAACGTAATTGTAGTAACATAGCAATCGTTTCAGATACCTTAATTAAAGTGAAACGTTTTTGAGAAATGTTGTAACAGGAAAACGTTTGCCAGCTTTCCATTACAGAAGATAGAAGTTTTCGTTTTCAATCTCCGTGTCGTCAGAGTTCTGCTGTCTGTATGATTGCAGAGAAGTGAGTGAAATCCTCGAGTGGCACTTCGCAGAAAATCTTCCTGTAACTTCTTTCAGCCTGTGTGCCAAACTTTAGAGCATCAATCTACAACTCTGAAGGCGAGGGGCTGCATGGAATCGTCTCCGAAGCTCCAATAAACCGGAAACAAAAACAGTCTGGATGATACTTTGCAGACTGCATATGTCTGTATGATACTCTGCTCTGATACTCTGAGTTCTGCAGTCTGTATGATAGGTTGTATGATAAGTGAAGATGGATGCACTAGAACCAAGGGTAAGAAAGTTGCAAAAGCAATGCAATGAAGTGGACGGCTAAGTAGTGTGGCTAGAATGTATGAATGTATGAGAGGAAGCAAACATGTATGAATGTATGAGAGGAATGCGGAAGTATGTTGCTGTACATAGTGTCATGTATGGTGTGAATGCTCTTGCCTGGAATGGAAGTGACCTTGATGTGAAACAAAATAACGTAGGACGTCTAGCATTGGGTGCTCCAAAATGGACAGCAACAGAAGCTATTAAAGGTGACCTAGGGTGGAGCCTTTTTTCAGAAAGAATGATGAAAGCTGTGCTGAATTATAAGGTGAGAATGCAGAATAGCAGGTGGGTAAAGCAAATTTTTGAATGGAATCTGTGTGTGAGCTATGGGAGAAAATATGTTGGGGGAATGCAAGAAAATTGGGTCAATATTGAATTTAGGCCTTTCACGGAATTTAAAAGTTCCGGTCCAAAGAATCACTAAAGGAACACATTTAAAAACGTGAATGACATTTTGCTTGCTGAGGCATTATTTTTGAGTTATTCAACTCTGAAGTTATAAGAACTTCGTATATAAAAGTGAAGGGACGGACGCGTAAATATGCTGTAATACGGTATAAACGCACCGATGGGTGAGGTTATGGTAGATTAGTTAAATAAACTAACCTAAAATAACATAAATCAACCTAAAATTGCTTACCTTAACTTGCCCAAACCGACGCTGTTATTTTCGCGCCCAGAAGTGGGCGTGTCCCGCCAGAACAGTGGGCGTCACCCAACAATGCGGCGACTAAGCCACCGACCATACAATGTTATTCCTATCG
The DNA here is from genome assembly GCA_014220935.1 of Platorchestia sp. MABIK. Taxonomy (NCBI): domain Eukaryota; kingdom Metazoa; phylum Arthropoda; class Malacostraca; order Amphipoda; family Talitridae; genus Platorchestia; species Platorchestia sp. MABIK. The sequence goes on along the minus strand of JACJUY010005329.1, from coordinate 56,659 downwards.
GAACGTAATTATTGTTATATCTCAAAAATAACGCATCAGCGAGCAGAATGTCAATCATGTAAAACGTTTTTAAATATGTTCCTTTAGTGATTTTTTGGAATGGAATTATTAATTTCCGTGAAAGGCCTAAAATCAATATTGACCAAAAATTGAGTGTGCAATAGATTATTTGTGTTAAAATTGGGAGACCTGTGGATGACTGGATTTTAATGAATGTTGGAGGTGGAGGACCAGAATGGAACTGCAAGAGGTAGAAAAAAGAGATTGAGAGGCAAACAAAAGAGTATGGATTGAACAAGTGAATGCTTAGCATGACGCAGAAGCCTACACTAATCTGGTATTTGCAAAAAGAAGTGCCTGTTCTATGATGGTCGTTTTGGTAGCTAGCTTTTGTTTGTTGTGAGGCGTAAGGAATTCAGTATGAGGTGAAACAGAGAATAATACAGAGGTGAAATGAGAATGATAATAAATTATGTTGGCAGTGGGATAGAGATGTGAAGGAAACAATTGAAGATTTTTGCTGGTATGTGGTAAATAAAAGCAAGAGAGGGAAATTTTTTTTGAATGTGGTACTTGAACAGTATGGAGAGAATAAGTGGTACAGTATACCAGGTGTGCTGAAGATGATTGTGGCATGAGCTGTTTTACTGGATTGGATCAGGAGTGTAATTTGAGTATTATAGATGCTGTGAAAATCTTTCTTGTGCATGCTTTGCGTAAGAGACAGTGACTGGAATAAGTTAGTCATATACAGTGGGTTGTAGTGATCCTTCATGCTTCAGAGTGGCTTTTTTTTGACGTACTGGTTACCCCAGTGATGCCGTCCAATGGTAGCCTGCAATAAAGATTGGTGGATCCTGAGTAGTTCATTGGACAAGTCTGGTACACAGGCACTGAACTCCTTTTTGTGAATATTTTGAGTATTGCTGAGGGAATTGTAGGCCATTACAAAGGCCCTGACACTGTTGGCCCTCACTTTTAGGTTCAGCATTATATTTACTTTATAAGGTCAATTTCCTTATCCCAAAGCTTTTAGTTCACTTAATTCTATGCAATATGTATTTTTAATAATTTTTTAATTACTGCCAGCCAAAGTTGAACTTAAAGATAATTTAATAACTTAATACTAACCTTAAATAGCTAAATCTATTTATAAACAATTTCCAGTTTCTGTTATGATTTAGTTTATTAAATAATTGACATATTAAGAGTTTCTATTCATTCTCTGGGGTTGTACTCAAGTGTGAAAACTTTTCTTCATTTTTCAGCCAAAGTGTTTGGTAGAATTCAGTTGCATAAATGACTAGTATTTTATTTAGTTTTAAAATGATACAAGTGTTCAATTTTGAATATTTTATTATCTTGAAAAATTATTTGAATTCATCATTAGTGTTTATTATCTAAATTGAAAAGATTGTTATTCTTGGGATGAAATTCTGGAAGTTGCAATGGTTTGGTACTCGAGTAAATCTTTCTTATTTTCACAGAATTACAGGTTTTTCTAAAGTGTGAGAGGGCAGGTTCCAGTAATTGGCAACCATGTCTTCCTCTACCAAGTGTAAGAGTGAGATCCTGGAGTTGGACGTATATGAGATCTTCGGCGTCACAATTGATGCAACTGAAACTGAGGTAAGGCTGAAATTTTATTGGCAATACTAGTCAGAAAATGACATTAATTCTATTCATGAAATTCTATGAATAATATTTTTTAGCATGAAGAAGTTGAATATTTGTTACTGAATTATGTATTATTAACAATGATGGTATAAATGATCTGAACTAAATTATGAAGAATAGCTAATTTTAGTAAACCATTTAATTAATTTGGCACCTCAGTCTACAATTCCTTCTGATGCTATTAAGTTATTTTCTACTTATTCTTTACATTTGTAGTATGCTCTTTGTACATGCTATGTATGTATGTGTTACAATTACCAAGTTTGTGTACATAAACCACTTCTGAATGCCACATGTGTAGCAGATGAAAAAAAAAAAAATTTTGTGTGTGCAGATCAAGAAGGCCTTCAGGAAGAAGGCTCTGAGCTGCCATCCTGACAAGAACCCTGACAATCCTGCGGCTGCTGCAGAATTCGACAGGCTCAAGAAAATTTTGGAAGTTCTTTTGGATTCTGGTGAGCTATTGCTGCTTGTTCTTAATTATTTTGTACCTAGTTAAATGAGACTTATTTGCTACATAGTTGAATGATGTTTTTTTTCTCACACTTCAATGACACTTATGATCCTAATATATTATGTTACTGTTAGCCTAAATTATTCAAGCCTTTACTGCTGGCTTTTGATTACTCTACACCAAAGGTTCTCAACCCACTGTATATTTACCCCTAGGGGTAAAAAATTGTATAGTCGGGGTAAAACATTGAACTACCTGGTAATTCAAATAACAATTAAATTAAATTTAATTTTGTAAAATGAGAGAGTGTAAAGAAAGTGTGAGTGTGTTTTGTATGTGAGTAGGGGGTAAATGGAGACATAGGTACATGAAGCCAAGGGGGTCAATGATGGAGGAAAAGTTGAGAATGGCTGCTCTATACTAAGTTGAGTGACTCTGAAATAGTAAATACTGCCAGTGCTATTAACTCTTGACCATTCCTTATCCAGTAAGATAGCCTTGACACAGACAAATATCCAAGCTACAGTTGAGAGGAAGTTTTATATTCATTGGGAAATAAAAACGAAGGTTATCATAGTATTCAGAACCTATACCTGCTCATAAAATGCTGCCAAAGAATCAATAAGCTGATTTTAACCTATAATTGCATAATTTTTGTAAGATAATTCTTATCTCAATTATGGAACCAAGCTATGCAATTTTTGGCATTTCTCTATTTTGAAAATGTATGCTTTTTTGGGAAGGAGGTGAATTTTCTATTAGGAGTAATTTTATTAGGTTTTAACTTAATACGTATTTCTACAGCTTGTGTTCAGGTATTCTGGTTCAAGAATTTTGATAATGAGAGGCATGTGTCCCCTGTACAGAAAAGTCTTATTGACTTGTTATTTAATTATTTTCTCTGTTGACATTGATATTTATGCTTTATAATAATAACTGTAATATGTTTTAATTTGGCCATGGTGTTACATTTTCAGTATAAGATAGGGGAATGATAAGAATCTTGGCTGCAGGCATTGTCTTAATATTTTTAGTTTTCTCTGCAATGAACTACTCATAAATTTATAGATATATATATCCCTTGCTGCATCAATCACTATCAACGGCTGTCATTTTTGATAGACCATGTACACTAGCGTGTACTCATTGCACAGTGGACTTATTTTATGCTGCAACTCACATTTTCTTTATTCTGAAAGCTTCTCCTTATGTCTAGTGTATTTGTTTTTTTTTGCCAACAGTTATGAATTTTTTTAAAACTCTGTGTATGGTGCTCACAGGCACTCGAGCTGCTTATGACAAGGTGCTGAAGGGCCGCAAGTTGGCTGCCGTGAGAGCAAGTCAGGCCAGCGCACGTAGCCAAAAGCTCAGGAAAGATCTTGAGCGCAGGGAAAGAGAAGCTGCTCTTGCTAAAGGCCAGCTCTCTGACAAGGACAGGTAAGTTGAGAGCTTTTAAGTCTACAGCTAATCATCCATGGAAGGAATTGGGATAGTCGTGCAGAAGGAGTTGCTTGTTCAAATGTGCTGAACGAGTTCTGGATTAGTGGCTTTTATTATCCACTCTTGGCTCATGCCAAAAGCCAGCTCTCTGACAAGGACAGGCAAGTTGAGGGCTTTTGAGTCTACAGCTAATCGTCCATGGAAGGAATTGGGATAGTCGTGCAGAAAGAGTTGCTTGTTCAAATGTGCTGAACGAGTTCTGGATTAGTGGCTTTAATTATCCACTCTTGGCTCATGCCAAAAGCCAGCTCTCTGACAAGGACAGGCAAGTTGAGGGCTTTTGAGTCTACAGCTAATCGTCCATAAACATATCATTCTTTTATTTTAGTTCCTTAGCCTGCTTGCAATACTATTCTTACCCATGCTGGATGATGCTGCTCCCATAAAATTTCTCGCCAGAACAAAAGTTAATATTTTTATCATTTGCCCTTTTCTGCTACAAAATAAAGCACGGGTTAGTGACTGTATAATCCCGTTCCAAAAGGCGGGTTAGGAGACTGGTGGACCACACCATTACAGCACGAGTTTTGCTCAATGCTGGAGATTAGGCCATGACGGCCTGCAGTGTGTGATGAGCGTATCTGTGTGATACAAGCTTCATCAACTCCACAATTTTTGGTGTATCAACCCAGCCGATTCAGAGTCTAAATGAACATCACGTGTATTGGTAGGTTAGATTAGGTTGTATATAATATCAGCAGTTGAGACTTAGCAAAGTATAGGAAAACCATAGAATAGCGTGGGAAATCATGGGAAAACCATGTTGAAGCTCAGTTGATCCAATATCTAATCCTGCCATTTTTTGACAGATTGTGTGCACTTGTGTTAATAATAATTTTGGCTTACCACATGCATTGAGTCATTTTTTAAGTTGCTAAAAGAAATGTATTAGACTGTTGTTTACGTCTGTTGTGGCATGGAACTCGTCAAAGTGAGCACCTGGGGTTGATGGGGAATATCATGATGTTCATGCTAATTTTTTAGTTTTTTATGCAGTTATTTCCTCCCTGAAATTTTTAGTGGGTGTTTATTCATTGAACGAAGCTCTATTCTTCTTACATATTTTGCAATTTTATCAAATTAATAATGCATGCACCATTGGCTCCAAGACTGGTCTTGCCAACTAGCTTGCAGGTGCTACATTTCTTTGAAAATTACTTAAAAAGTGATGACAACCAATAGTCCAGCACTAGAAAATGATTAACTAGGGTAATTTTCTTCATTTTCTTGAAAGTAACTTTAAAAAATAATGAAAATCAATGGTCCGTTAATAGAAAATGATTAACTGGGGTAATTTATAGGTCTTAACAGTAGAGGTTTGATAATCAAATGGCTTTCACGTCATGTAACTAGTGCTTTGTTTTCTGTTGTAATAAAGTTCAGTTGTTTAGTTATGTTTCGTATTGATACTGCAGCACTTGTTCCTGCTTTTTGTGTTAGGGTTAGTAATTTTGTCAGGTTTCCCATCACAACTATGTAGTGCTCTGTTTAATACTTCAAGTGTATGATATTAAATAACTTGGTCAGGATTGCCATCATAACTAGTGCTTTGTTTTCTACTTCAAGTGTATAATATTAAATAACTTGATCAGGATTGCCATCATAACTAGTGCTTTGTTTTCTCCTTCTGAAATTAAATAACTTGGTCAGGATTGCCATCATAACTAGTGCTTTGTTTTGTACTTCGAAAATATAATATTTCATAACTTGTTCATGTTTGCCATCATAACTAGTGCTTTGTTTTCTCCTTCTGAAATTAAATAACTTGGTCAGGATTGCCATCATAACTAGTGCTTTGTTTTCTGTATTTGGTGTCAAGTTCCAATAATTTGGCCAGGCTTGCCATCATAATAAGTGCTTTGTTTTATACTTCGAAAATATAATATTTCATAACTTGTTCATGTTTGCCATCACAACTGGGGCTTTGTTTGACTGTTTAAAACTTCAAGTGTATAATATTATATAACTTGGCCAGGTTTGCACGGGAGCTACACCGGCTGGAGAAGGAAGGAGAGGCGCTCATAGCTGAGGAAGTTGCCAGGATGGAGAGGGAGGCAAAAGAACAGCGGATCAGAGGTGGGCATCAGCTGTTGTAAAAATACATTAAAAAAAAATTTTTTTTTATGTCTGCCATGTTTTTAAATTTCTGTCAAGAGTGTCATTTTTTCTTGAATTTCTGTCAAGATTGTCATTTTTTTTGAACTTCTGTCTAAGGTGTAATTTTTGCATCAAGAGTGTCATTTTTTTTAAATTTCTGTCAAGAGTGTCATTTTTTCTTGAATTTTTGTCGAGTGTCGTTTTTTCTTGAATTTCTGTCAAGAGTAACATTTTTTCTTGAATTTCTGTCATTGGTGTCATTTTAGCTGCATTAAGTTTGTTTTTTGTAGACACATTTTTGCCCAAGCTGACCCTCCTGTGCAAATTTTGGCGCTCCTAGAAGTAGATTTGAGATTTTGGTGCAGCCACACTTTTGTTTATGTGGACAATTTCCTGTTGTTGAAATAAAATAAACTTTTTGTTTTCTGAACTAACTTTTTTTGATTCATTGCTGTTATGTTTCTCAGCACCTACTACTTTCTCCTTCAACTTTTGTATTGTTTTGTAAACTTTGTTCTGAATTTATTATTTTTATATGCAAAGGATTTTGTGTGGGAACACACCTTGTACATAAATTCTAAATTCTCTTCACTCTGCCATTATCTTTACTCTTTAGAATCTCCTTTGTTGTGGTTAGGGAGGCTCGAACTAACGTATCTAATAATACCTTGCTACTACCATACTAAATGGTGCCTGCTTTTGTTCCTCTGTGGGAACATTTTTTAATAAACTGTACCTGGAATTGGGCTTACAAAGTACAATAAGCCTGAAGCACTTGAACACAAATCTCATTTGGACCACCTAATTAATAATCGCGGTAAAAGAAACAAGGTAACGTTAAACCAGTCTTTTTTTTGACCAAAGTGTAGCTATGATGATGTCATGGCATCAAACCAATAGCAGCGCTTAGATTGCATATGGCAACACTTCTAGCCCGAAATCTGCCACCACTATTGGCCTAACGACATGTCGCAATGGTGACGTCATCCAAATGAAACCTTTCCATTGGCTAGCCGAGCCAGGTGAGGTCTGTTATTTTCCTGTAAAAATGGCTTTATCTTGTTTCCTTAACCATGCTTACAATCTAGCTGGGCTTACAAAGTACAGTAAACCTGAACCACCGCCGTCCTAACCCTCGTTTGTAACACCTTATACCTAAATATACCTTATCACCTCAACCTGCCTAAATAACACCTCAACCTGCCTAGATAACACCTCAACCTGCCTAGATAACACCTCAACCTGCCTAGATAACACCTCAACCTGCCTAGATAACACCTCAACCTGCCTAGAAAACACCTCAACCTGCCTAGAAAACACCTCAACCTGCCTAGAAAACACCTCAACCTGCCTAGAAAACACCTCAACCTGCCTAGAAAACACCTCAACCTGCCTAGAAAACACCTCATCCTGCCTAGATAACACCTCATCCTGCCTAGATAACACCTCATCCTGCCTAGATAACACCTCATCCTGCCTAGATAACACCTCAACCTGCCTAGATGACACCTCAACCTGCCTAGATAACACTACCTATAGAACACCTCAATTCACCTCAAGACGTTAATCTACCTCAAGCTACCCGTGTGCGACAGCAAGCACCCGCCTGGAGAGGAGCGCCCCTACCACAGCACCAGCCCCGGAGGGCAGCCACCGCCTGAAGGTGCGCTGGGTCACCCCCCCTGGAGCTGAGCCCTACACCAAGGACCAGATACACAACCTCTTCTACAAGGTGCGCTCCTGTAGCTTATTTAAATCTTGCAGGTTCAGTGAAGTCTTGTAGGTTCTTTGTAATCTTGTAGGTTCTTTGTAATCTTGAAGGTTCTTTGTAATCTTGAAGGTTCTTTGTAATCTTGAAGGTCCTCTGTAATCTTGAAGGTCCTTAGTAGTCTTGAAGGTCCCTTGTAATCTTGAAGGTCCTTTGTAATCTTGAATGTTCTTTGTAATCTTGAAGGTCCTTTGTAATCTTGAAGGTTCTTTGTAATCTTGAAGGTCCTTTGTAATCTTGTAGGTTGTTTGAAAGCTTGTAGCTTCTATGCAATCTTGTAGTTCATTTGTAATCTTGAAGGTCCTTTGTAATCTTGAAGGTCCATTGTAATCTTGAAGGTTCTTTGTAATCTTGAAGGTCCTTTGTAATCTTGAAGGTCCTTTGTAATCTTGAAGGTCCTTTGTAATCTTGAAGGTCCTTTGTAATCTTGAAGGTCCTTTGTAATCTTGTAGGTTCTTTGTAATCTTGTAGGTTGTTTGAAAGCTTGTAGCTTCTATGCAATCTTGTAGTTCATTTGTAATCTTGTAGTTCCTTTCTAATCTAAATAATGTTTTTGGTTATATTCCAGCAGATAGCAAATTATGTAGTATTACTCGATTTGAAGAGGCAAAGAGAAATATTCTCTGTGTGATGGTTATTTGTAATAGATTGTATCCACAGTAACGGTTCTTGTCACCATTTCACTGATCATCTGAAAAATTAGATGTTGACTGCATATGTTTAACCAAGTATCTTGACTTTTTATTGACATATACACTTGAATTTTTGAGGCCATATGTCACTTGACTTTTGACTTTTGGAGGCCATTTACACTTGACTTTTTGAGGCCATATGCCACTTAGCTTTTGACTTCTTGATGCCAATTGACTTTTGACTTTTTGATGCCACTTCTTCTGTTTGTTCTTCTGACAAATAGTTGTGCTATTTAACACTTGTTTTTTTAAATTAAGTTCATTCATTTTTGGTAATTTTTTGGGTCCTAATTACCCCAGGGAAAGAGGACTATTAAGAAGAAATCCATTAAGAATTAACTCTATCAGGAAGAAGATGTGAGGTTCCCAGCTGTTGGTAAATAGGCAATCTCTTTGTTGAAATAGGATAGGTTTTTGTTTTGGTTTGGACCATTTTTTTTTGGCTGACTGCTGTTCCGTTTTCAGAACTTTCTACTTTCTTCTTAAAAATTTCATTCTATCTTGCTGTTTCTATGCGCAGGGTGTGCAGACACTCCTTGTGCACGGGTTCCCCATTCCCTTCACTTCATACTAAATGGTGTCTCCTTCCTTTCTCTCTTTGGAACACTTTTGTTGTGGCCAGGGAGGCTTAATCTAGCCTAATCAGATGAGACGCTGTTACAAGACTTTCCTCACCATTTTGAAATCACCTGCAACAAGTTCCATGCTGTTCCGTAGCAAATTATTGTGATTTGCCATTTGTACTGTGAACATCATCAACTAATAAATGCAACCTACCATTTCTTGTGAATTTCTGTGGGAAATTGCCATGACCTGCCATTTCTTTCATGAATTTCCGTAGGACATTTACATGACCTGCTATTCTTAAAATATCTAGAAAATTCAAATGACCTGATATTTATGTATTCTTTCTTCAAAAAATTTATTTAACCTGAAATTTTAAAAATATTTCTTTAAAAAATTCACATGACTTGAAAGTTTTTAAATATTTATTTAAAAAATTTATTTGACGTGCCATTTTTTAAAATTTCATTGGTAAGCTTACATGACCTGACAATTGTGTGTGTCCTTTACAAAGTGGGGAGAAATCAACGCTGTCGTGGTGAGGCAGAAGTCACAGAAGGGCTCGGCACTCATCGACTTCAAGACCAAATCTGGAGCTGTGAGTTAATCTAGTTTTTCTCGTGTGTTGAAAGGTGGCTGCTTTTTAAAAAGGGTTGATTTTAGTGCTTTTGTTGTGAAAAGGGGTGGATTTGGGTCTCCATTCCTTTTTGTTATGTGGAAAAGGAGGGAATGTAGCCACCTTCCATTTTTTTGGAAGAGGTTTGATTTTAGTCTCCATTCCTTTTTTTATGAAAAGGGGTTGATTTTAGCTCTTTTGGATATTAATCGTGCGATTATACGCATGGTATTAATCATGCAATTAGATGCTTGGTATTAACCATGCAATTAGATGCTTGGTATTAATCATGCAATTAGATGCTTGGTATTAATCATGAATCATGCAATTAGACGCATGAAATTAATCATGCAATTAGGCGCATGATATTTAACGCAATTTCAGATTGAAAATTCCTGACATTTTCAATAGCTTTAGCTAAAGTTGTATTGTTAAGTAGTATTTATTGTTCCATGTTAAGTCTGATAGCCCGGTTTTCCTTCACTATTTGGATGGATTAAAAACACCTGAACCAAAAAAATGCCATAGAATCTGCTGAAAGTAACAGCATTTCTTTCCTAGACTGCTTCATTTTTAGTTCAACTTTTTGAATAAGTAATTTCATTTAAGATTCTTTAAAGCGAGCATCAAGATTTTATTGTCTAGGGCATTTGCAATATTCTCTAATTTCCCCTATTTTCAATATGACCTTTGATTTTTCAACCTTCTGCCATTTTAATGGTTTTTCATTGAAGCTTTTAATGATTTTAAAAATTTCATGTCACCGTTTGTGTGTACTATTAGTTGCGAGTAGTTTTTTGTGGGTGTTTGTTTTGGTCAAAGCATTTCCTGCATGTGGATTTCCAGTCTCATGAATAAAAATCGAGTTAGCTGATTTTTCTAACTACAAAGGCAAACTTCTTGAAGGTGTGCCCCATTCAGAGATTTATCTACACAGCTCGCGTCCCAATACGTAGGCACTACCACAAGAACTCTGCGTGCTCGCGTCTCGGAGCATGCAAATTGAAACTTTTGTGCTGACCTCCACTCCCAAGCCTTCCTCTGTCAGGCATCTACCCTCATGCCAAAAAGAATTCCTGTGAAACTAGAAAAATTGAATTCTTTAGTTCTTTTTTTAAACGTTGACCTTCTTGTTATGAAGACCCTTCATATTCAATGACTCATAGCTCAGTCAAACCACCCTCACCCACTCACACGCTACTTTTTTAAACGTCATTCTTCCTATCCTAAATAGAATGCGGTTTGCAAGAATGCGTGATCAAAACAATCCACCACGTCAGGATTACTTTCCTTCTCTTTTAGCGAACATTCCCCTCCCTTGGCAAACACTTCCTTTTTGACAATTACTTCTCTTCCTTTTTTGACGATTACTTATTTTTGCTCTCTCGCAAATACCACTTTTCTATCTTACAGGACATGGCTCTGCAATACGAACAAGGACTCCCTGACTGCCCACTAGTCGTGAGCAAACTCAGCAAAGAACAAAATGACCCACCCGCGAATGCGGACCAACCCACGAAGGCGGAGTCTAGCGACCTTGTAACCAAGCGCGACTACGAAGCCCTGGCCGACATGGAGAAGAGAAGGAAAAACGAACGAGCAGCCCTTATTTCCGAGATGCTTAGGAGCGACGGTTTTGTGCCAGAGTCCTGATTTGGGGAACGTTCCATCTTGTGTTTTGTTATATGATCATGGATCTTCAGTATATGAATAGGCTTTGTTTCATGAGGGAGTTTTACTACATAATCATGGATCTTCAGTATATGAACAGGCTTTGTATCATGATGGAGTTTTACTACATAATCATGGATCTTCAGTATATGAACAGGCTTTGTTTCATGAGGGATCTTCAGTATGCGAACTGACATTTTGCACATGAAAGAGCTTCATTAGGTGTAAAGGCTTTGCTTCGTGATAGAGCTTCATTACATGAAGAAATTTTTCTTTATAAATGAGCTTTGTCGCATGAATGAGCATCATTTCGCGGTTTTTATTTATTCATTGGGTGAACTTTACTTCATAAGTTTTTTATCCATGAAAGAGTTTTGTTTAATGAAAGCTTTTTAATGTAAATGAACTTTGTAGTTTACTCGATGAATTAGCTTTGTTAATTGAGATTTAAGAATAGTAAGATTTAAAGCTCTGTTTGATCCATAATTTTAAAAATGAACTGTAGCAATGACGTGATATTGTGATGAGTTAATTTTATTACCTTGCTTTACAACAGTCGTGTTCATTTCAGCCCTTATGACAAAGTCAACATATTGCTCCATCCATTGTATTTTTTGTGTATGTATTTAATTAAGTTTTTAGATAAATTGTTGCATGTAAGTAAAGAATATTAGTAACAGGCAGCTGCTAATTTGATTGAAATTACCTCCTCTTAAAAGGCATAGAATAGGCAGCAGGATTGGGTTAGTTAGGTTGTATATCACGGTAAAGAAAACAAGGTAGGTTCAAACCAGTCTTTTTTCGTTGACGACGTGGGTTTGCTGACTTCACGGCAACGAACCATTAGCAGCGCTCATATTGCATCTGGTAGCACTGCTACCCACAAATCTGGCTCCACTATTGGCTTAACGATACTGCGGTTTGGTGACGTTATAAAGTTTGTTTGAAGTAAAACCTTTCTAATGGCTAGCCGAACAAAAGGTGTATTTTCTCCCATAGAAATGACCCTACCTTGTTCCCTCTACCGTGTTGTGTTGTATATCCTACGTTATATTGACTGGTGTCCCCAAGGGGAAACTGTTAGGTCCTCACAGCTATAGATGGCCTTTGGGACTTTTGTCTTTCATGCCCACTCGGCTTCTTTTAGTTCTTTTATACCTTCTTTGGTATCTGTTCTTTGTCTTTCTTCCCAACTGGTTGTTTCTATGTGCAGAGCATCCTATGTCGAAATACACGTTATGCATAGATTCCCTGTTCTCTACAGTCCATACTAAATGGTCCCTTCTCTTTGCTCTCTCGATATCTTCTTTGTTATAGCATTGAGATGTTATCTTAACTCAAAAATAGAAGCTAGAAAGAACGTGCGTTCACACAGTTCATCTGGAAACTGCTCCACGAGTAAATTACAGCTCTGAATAAAAAAAGACATTGAGGATACATACACCAGTAGATAATAAAAGCCACATTCAATATAGAGATGTATTTCCATTTTCCATGAGCGGGACAACATCCTGCCGTCGCGAAGCCGTTCAGAAACTAAGTAAAAGCCTGGGCTAATCAAACTGAAACTTTTATTAAGAGTTTTAATGTAATACAGAAACTGAGCAGTTATAGTTACATTTAACCACTAGAAAGACATGTCTCTAGGTACACCAGTGTTCGTAATACTCATTGATCACATCTGAGTCACTAGTGATATTTGTCACCAGCAATACATAAGTCATTAGTTACGTTCGAGCTACTATTGACATTCGAGTGACTAGTGACACTAGTCATTAGTTACATTAGTTACACTCGAGCCACTAGTACACTGGAGTCACTGACACATCACAAGAATCACAGTAATAAATTGTAAACAAGTGCAGTAGTAAAATGGAAAGATCAACCACGAGAGCAGCTCAATTCTGATCAAATACTTTCCTCAAGAACCTCAGCTCTGACACCTCTTCAATGCTCCTTCAATGCACTTCCCCCCCTTAGCCTTAGTAACTTAAGTAAATTCTCAATACTTATCTGTACCGCACTCTTCAACGATATGAACAACGTTGATCATATGAAACTTCAGATTTAACACGGCCATGTTTTTACGGTTAGTTCGGTTGTGAGTAGCGGAATTAAAAAACCGACTGTACTACTCAAATCCACTCTTATTCTTTTCACAAAGTGAGAGAAATATAATAGCACCACATTTCACCCCGGATGCTACAACTAGTTTTGAAAAAGGTAGCGAAAGAACTGAAATGCTATTTTTTGTGCCAGTATGCATACGATTTAAGCATGCGAGGTAAAATATCATGCTATTACATTTTCACATTTCATTGGAAAGATACATTTTTTGGAGGGCAGTTGAGCCATTTTTCAAACTACTACTCACAACCTTACTAAACATGAGACCTCATGAGTTCGCATGAGGCAGTGAACGTGTGACCCAGCCGTGATTAAAAGCAAATCATGTGAGGTTTGGCTCACCATGACGACAGAGGTAAGTAACTCAAAGTCACAGCACCTGATACACTTCCCAGTTTAGCCAGTGGTTCTTAACCTTGTTTGGCAGTGACTCAAAATCTGCCCAAAATAACTGCTGCAATCCAATCCTCGATAACAATAAAGTTTTTACTATACTATTGGTTAGCACAAACCGTTAGCGCCCAATGAAATGGCTTGGTGACCCAGTATTGGGTCGCGACCCAGGGGTTAAGAACCACTGGTTTAGACAGTCATCACCATCAGCTTACTTGCTGCCACTCTGTGGTGATGCAGCCTAGGCATGATGCACTCACACAACATATTGGGTGTTTTGGTCAGGGTTCATTTCTATGCAAACTCAAAAGATGGTTTTACTTACAGTAAAGCCTACTAAGGCTTGATTTACTTGAATGTTTTCATCTACTACTTTTCATTTCTTTTCCTATGCTTTGTTTATTGTTCTTCATTGCCTACTCTACTCACTTCCTATTGATAAATATTAACAAAAACGACATTCATAGCATAATTATAAATGTATCATAAGAATTATCATTTACTTCAAAGCTGTAACGCAAATATGTACAGGTCACACTTAGAGTATGAGTTACACCGAGTTGCGTCACAAGAACAATACTAGAGTAAATATACAAAATTATACAGGTCAGTTTCTATGTACAACACAGTGACTGGTTTTCTCTCGATTGAATTTCTAAATATTCTCGAGAAAATATTGGTCTAAGAATATTTGTTCAAGGTTGAATGATTTAAAATGACATTTTCATCACTGGAAAAGATCTGCAAAAGAAATGCTAAAATAGTGGAAATTGTGCTTTCTTCAAAGAATGCTTTCAATATCATAAAAAATTCCAATTCTACTCCTGACTGAAGCATAAATTTTTGATTCAAATTTTTAATTTTCTAGAAAAAAGTTTGTAATTGTGAAGCTTTTACCAAATGTTAAGAAAAAATGCTTTTCTGTAAAAAAAAAATTTCATTCAAATGTATGAAAATTTAGGCTAACTTTTATTTTCAATAGAAAATGTTTTTCTGCATTAAATCTTTTGGAGAAATTGAAACTGTTGACCAGTCATAACGAAATACCAGGACAAAATCACTTCCAACTCAACAAAGAAAGATGAAAATCTTCAAGCAGAGGACACCATCACATGCCTCATTTGTATCTTCTTCACCTTTGTGATGTTGAATAACACCTCAAAAAAGTGAAATTTATAACAAAAAAAAAAAAATATTAAAAGGACACAATGTGTGACCTATACCTCCATCTCTATAGTTGAATAAAACATCTCAAGAACTAAATTTATACATAAAATAGAAAAAGCTTCAGGCATTTATTTTATATTCTTTTATTTCCATCTCCATTTTGATGCTAAAACCCTCTCAAAAAATGAAGTTTATAAAAGAAAAGACAAAAATCTTCAAGCACAGGACGTGATGTTGTTCTTCATTTGTACCTTCATTTTCTTAATGATGCTAAAAACCTCTCAAAAAATGAAGCATATAAATAAAAAGAATAAAAACTGTCAAGCAGAGGATACAATGTCTCATCTGCATCAAAAAGTGAAACTTCAAATAAAAGAAGAAAGTTCTTCAGGCAGAGGACACTACGTGCCTCATCTGTATCTCCTTCATCTCCATGATGTCAGCCTTGAGCCTCAGCTTGAGTATCTGGCGCCACAGCGCGTCCCGATGTTCTGGTGTGGTGATGCCCAGACGCAGGAGGGCACCCTGGCTCAGACCCACCAGCGCCTTCCCGTTGATCTCGTGCTAGGACACACACGAAAAGAGCTTTAACTTATCAAGTTGACACAAGTATCCACAAAAAGATGTTTGAACTTGAGTTAAGTTGGCACATTTACATACAAAAAGTATAACTCTAATCAAGTTGATACATATACACACAAAATGATATTTCCACTCCAGTAGAGTTGAAACATATATACACAAAAAGATGTTCTAACTTCTGTCAAGTTGATATGTGTACACACAAAAGAATGTTTCAACTCCAGTCATGTTGACATAATGAAAACAAAATGGAAAATGAAAAATCTGGCTCCATTAGTCTGTTACCAATGATTCAAGAATTCCAAAACTGTCTTTGGTTTAGTTGTAGCATGAAAACTCATTGACTCCTATTCTTTTGAAATATCCCTAAAACTGAACTAAAAAACTAATTTTTCCAAATTAAAAAAAAAACTAAGGTCCTAATCGATAAAATGAATGAAACAAAATGTGTTTCTGTTTAAAAATTAAATATAATGGTCAAATTTTTGAAGAATCAGACCACAAATAAAAAATTCCCCATTTTTCAAGAATTAAATAATTTTTATTCTTTTAACTTACAATTCACAATGTAAATATGAAATTATGCAATGAGATTATAAAAAAATATGAAAACAGCATTCAAGTACAAAAAGTGTCCATTATATTACACTTCAACAAAAAGTTGTTTTTGGCTTTTACTAAAAACACATTTTCAACATTCAAAAGAATAGAAGTCAGTTAGTTTTTATGCTAGGAAAAAGCAAAGACAGTTTTAGCATTCTTGAAACATTTCTAACAAACTGACAGTCTTTGATTTTCCAATTTGTACATTTAATTTTTTTCATCATAGTTCTAAACCAAAAATTTTGTATATTTTAGTTAGTGATCAAATATTGCAAATAAAAGTGCGGCGGAGGACACCCCAAAAAGAAAAAGAAATGTTTTGAATACAAAATTTAAAAATGTCAGTTTGTTTGTAATGTTACAAGGATTTCAAAACAGTCTTTGAATTTGTTCCAGCATAAAAAGTCAATGACTTCTATTTTTTTTCAACATCAGTAGAAATGAACTAAAAAACTAATATTTCCAATTAAAAAAACTAAGGCGTAAATTGAAAAATTTATATGAATAAAATTTGTTTTTTTTAAACATATATATACTGGCCAAATTTCAAACAAATTGGATCAAAATTTACAATTCTATCAGTTTAACCCCTTAAGTTAGCACATGTCACTTATCACAATGGGGTTTCAAATGCTTCACAATGTCTAGATACAATGATGAATGACACTGATAAATCAGATGCTTATTTAAACACAATGGCTGTGTGAAAATAACAATTCATTTTTCTCTCCTTCCAAAAAGAAGTACCAGGCTTACACGGCAGGATATTGCACCAAAAACCCTTCACATGGAAGGCATCTATTACATATTTTAATGTTCAATTTTAGTTTTGTGGTCAAAAAGACTGGCAAAATATGTAAACAATAAACTTACTTCACTGAAGAGATGGGCATAAAGGCTGTGGTACTCCGAGCAGTGGCGCTTGAACCATTTCTGTACGTCTGCCACGGTCCAGTGGTAGCAGATCTTGGGTCGTGCCAGCTTGTTCGGCTACACAAATAAAGAATGGTCAGAGCTGTTGCAGAATAAAACCCAATATAGCAACAGCTGAGTGGCCTATTTTTACACAGTTAATAAATTTTCATATAATGAAACTTAAAATAGTAAAAACAAAAAAATTTTCCTCATAATAGTAGGCATATTGGTTAATGTGTAGCGTTTGGTAATAATCAAATTTTGAATTTTTGGTGCCAAAACATAGTTAATAAGATCGAAATAAAAAGTTTTTCTATGCACTTTCCGTTGCAAATGAGTATATAACAAGTTTTAGCAGTAAATTACTGACCCCAACTCTGGTCTTTGAAGCAGAAAGAAATTCATTAAGAGCATTGGATGGCAACACTGCAATGGACTCTTCCTTTTGATGCGCTCAAATGATCGAGCGCACTCTTCCTGCACTTGCAACAATGCACTTGCGATAAGTACCATACCGCTATAACTTGTAAATAGTAATTCACGACAAAAAGTACATGGAAGAAAACAAGTTTATTTTGATCTTATTAACTATGTTTCGGCTTAAAAATTCGAAAATCAATTATTACCAAACGCTACACATTTCCCGGCATATTTTAATGCAAAAGAGCAAGGAGTTGTTCTATTGATGCATAGTTGAATGATTCAAAGTAGATGTAAATAATTCTGTGGTGCGACAGATGAATTACAAATAAGTCCATATATTTAGAACTTCTAATTTAGAAAAGTCCTCAAAATTGATGTTTAACAACTTTAATATAAGGGTTAGCATAAAGTAATAAACCATCATGTATTCACGTTTTCACCGTTTTTAAAAAAAATTTTGATACTTATTTGAAATCAATTTAGTACATACTATACTTATCTCAAATCCGAATTTTAATTCGAGATAATTCGGTTTTATCTTCGAATAAAAAATAATTAGGGACCTACCTTCGGCTTTGGCGCCTGATAATTGTCTGTTCCAGCAGTCATAATGGGGGAAAAATTAAACAACGATAAATTCAATTCACTATTCAAAATAAATCTCAAGTTCTGAATTTATGTGCGCAGTTGTGGGTAACAAAATACTTAGATAGGCTGCCAACTCAACGTGCTTGACTTTTCCTCAGGTAAATGGTCTGACTGTTTTGTTTACAAGATCAAAAAAGTTCAAGAAAAACTTGTTGATTACGCACATTTATTTCGTGGACGGTTGACGTAAAAAGAAATAGTCAAAAAAGAGTGAACGAATTTATCAATGAGACATCATATTTTCTTCTTTGTTAACTCTGTTATTACAATCAAGTTGTATAAATATTTTTTCAGGTTCTCGTACTAAGGAGAAAGAGTATGTGAGGGAATGTTAAACAAAGAGAATAAATTTCCTCTAAACTCTTTTGAAAATTTATTCAGTTTTACCATTAACTTGAAATAGCTGCAGTCTGTTCAATAAAACTGCGGTCTCTTATACCACGAGTACCAAAAGGGAATGGAACCAGAGTTTTTCCTGTCTAAAGTTCACTGCCAAACCATACTGCCACATAGAAGACGATATTTTGTATCGATATTTTGTAACAATGATACTCTATAAAGTTATAACATTTGTCGAAATCGTGGCAATTTGAAATGTTTTCATACAAACGAAAAAAAAGAGATTCTAAAATACCTTCACATTAATATCCTTTGTTTCTTTGCGGTAATTAATTTGGTGTTGAAAGTGCAAATAAATATAAGTAGTTAAGAAACCAAATTCCTGTGCCACATAGTTGAAAACACTCTCGTTGAGGCGCGCGTATATTGGAGTATGAGCAAACTAGTTTAAGGGAACCATATCCTAGCAGTTGGGCTCAAAATGAGATTCTGACGATTCTGTTTTTCTTTATTTTAAAAGAGTTTGAGATATGTCCCCGAATGTCTGTAAAAATATCAGGAACGTATCCCAGAGCTAGC